>JAWZYT010002081.1:77500-80000 GCA_034508575.1 Petrolisthes manimaculis | reverse complement strand
GCCGACTCCAGGGCAGCGGCGTTCATCAGGAGTTCTTCATCATCGTTCTGACCGTTCATTAAAAGTTCTTCATCCTCGTTTGGACTGTCACTGTCATAAGTTCTGAAATAATGATGAACACTCTTTGTAAATAAAATATGTAAATAAATAAATAAATAAATACCTGTAAATAAATAAATAAATAAATATATAAATATCTGTAAATAAATAAATAAATATATAAATACTGTATATAAATATATAAATACTGTATATAAATAAATAAATATATAAATACCTGTAAATAAATAAATAAATATATAAATATCTGTAAATAAATAAATAAATAAATACTGTATATAAATAAATAAATATGTAAATAAATAAATATTGTATATAAACAAATAAAATAAATAAATAATAAATAAATAATAAATATATAAATAAACAATAAAATATATAAATAAAAAGAAAAAGATAAATAAACAATAAAATAAATAAATAAATAAATAAAAATAAAGATAAATATTGAATAACTCACTTTGTATCTGATTCTGTGTGAAGTAGATTCGATTCACTCCTTGATTCTCCTGTTGTTGTTGTTGTTGTTGTTGTTGTTGTTGTTGCATTGTTAATCTTGTTTGTGTTGCTTATTATCCCACCTCCGTCATCATCATTTTCTTCTTCTTCTTCTCTTTCTCTTTCGTCGTCTTTTTCTTTCTTCTTTCCCAAACCCTCATCTTTTTTTCTTTCGTCTTTTTCCGTCTTTCCTTCTTCTTCTTCTTCTTCCGTCTTTCTCAAACCCTCCTCTTCTTCTTCTTCTTCTTTTTTCATCTTTCCCAAACCCTCTTTATTTTTTTTTCTTTCGTCTTTTTCCGTCTTTCGCAAAAAAAATTCTCTTTTCGCTTCGTCCGTTTCCATTTTCCGCGAATTTTCGTTTTTAATTTCGTCTTTTTTCATTTTCCGCAAGTAATTCTTTTCTTCTTCCTCTTCTCCTTCCTCTTCTTCTTCTTCTTCTTCTCCGTCGCTCAGCTCGGACATTTCGGGGATGACCGGGTCGCAGACGTGGTGGTGGGCGGCCGTCGCAGTGTTGCCAAGTTGGATATTCCCAGTGTTGCCAAGTTGGTGGTGAGATGTCGACGAATTTATTTTTTGGTTTACGTCCGAATTGTTGGTTTGTTTATTTTCTGTTTTTGTATTGTTGTTTGTTTGTTTATTTTCAGCTGCTGTTGTTGTTGTTGTTGTTGTTGTTGTTTGATCTTGCCACTTATTATCTTTATTATTATCATCTTTATCGCTCTGTTCTTTTTCTTTCGTTATTTTCTCTTTATTATTATCATCATTATCAGTCTCTTCTTTATCTCTCATTCTCTCTTCTTTATCATTATCTTTCTCTCTCATTATTCTCTCTTCTTTCTCTCTCATTCTCTCTCCGCTATCGCTCTCCTCTCTCTCTCTTTTTCCCTCTTCTCTCTCTCTAGTTCCCTCCCCTCTCTCTCTCATTCTCTCTCCTCTCTCTCCCATTCTCTCTCCTCTCTCTCCCATTCTCTCTTTATCATTATCATCATTATTCTGTGCTTTATCAATCATTTTCTTACATTTATTTACATCGCAATTTTCATCGGAGCTCCTCAAATTTCGACGACTTTTTTTGCCGTCAAATTTTCTAGTTACGGTCGTCGCCATTGTTGTTGTTGTTGTTGTTGTTGTTGTTGTTGTTATTGCCATTGTTGTTGTTGTTGTTGTTGTTGGGTATCTTTTAGAATCCTGTGCGATACCTTTTTTATCTCTCCCTTCCATTCCTTTTTTACTATCTTCCTTTTTCTCTATCTTTCTTTCCGTCTTTCTTTCCGTTCCTTTTTGATCTGGTAATAATGTTGTCGTTAATTTTTGATCTGGTAATAATGTTGTCGTTAATTTTTGATCTGGCAATAATGTTGTCGCTAATTTTTGATCTGGTAATACTGTTGTTTTTTTCTTCTGTAGTCCTTGCCTTTGATTTTGGGCCTTGTTACTGTTGTTGTCTCTGTTTTCCTGTTTTTTACTGTTGTTGTCGTTGTTTTCTTGTTTTTTACTGTTGTTGTCATCTTTTTGGGTGTTGCCGCTGCTGTTACTGTTGTTGTTTTCTTGTTTCTTACTGTTGTTGCTATTGCTGTTGTCGTCTTTTAGGATCTTACTGTTGCCATTGCTGTTGTTGTCATTGTTTTCTTGTTTCTTACTGTTGTTACTGTTGCTGTTGTCGCTGTTTTCTTGTTTCTTACTGTTGTTACTGTTGCTGTTGTCGCTGTTTTCTTGTTTCTTACTGTTGTTGTTGTCTTTTGGGGTGTTGCCGCTGCTGTTGTTGTTGTCGTTTTCTTGTTTCTTACTGTTACCGCTGCTGTTGTTGTTGTCGTTTTCTTGTTTCTTGCCATTGCCGTTGTTGCTGTTGTTGTCGTTGTTTTCTTGTTTACGTTGGCTGGCCTCACTGCCTTTGTTTACAGCCAGGGAGGGCATGGACATGGCGGCGCTCGGCTTTAGGAAA
>JAWZYT010002081.1:70000-72500 GCA_034508575.1 Petrolisthes manimaculis | reverse complement strand
GTGGTGGCGTTTGTATCAGTGTTTGTGTTGGTGTTTGTATTGGTGTTTGTATTTATGTTAGTGTCAGTATTGGTATCACTGCTTTGGAATGGATGTGGCAACACTGCCCGTGATGGACACGTTTGGTTTTCAACGTGTTTTTCTTCTTTGTCGTCGTTTTTCAGAGACGTTTTTTTGTTTTGATTGTGTTTTTCTTCGTAATTGCCGTTTTTCCGTGGCGTTTGTTTGTTCTGATCGCCGTTTTCTTCTTTGTCGTCGTTTTTCGGAGACGTTTTTTTGTATTGATCGTGTTTTTCTTCTTCTTTATTAATCTTATCATCTATTATTTTATTCTCTTTATTTACATTATCTTTATTATTATTATCAACATTTTCTTCTTTTATTTCATTATCTTTATTATTATCAACATTTTCTTTCTTATTATCAACATTTTTCTCTTCCCTTTCTCCTCTTCCTTCTTCTCCTCCTCTTCCTCTTCCTTCTTCTTCTTCTTCTTCTTCTTCACAATTTCCGATCCCCGTCCATTCGCATTCCTTCACGTTTTCGAGGACTGGCTTGGGTCCGGGACTTAAGCCACTTTTCCCAGGCTTAGGTGCGGGAGTTAAGCCGGTTTTTGAAGGCTTAGGTGCGGGACTTAAGCCAGGTATAGGTTTGCCAGGCTTAGGTCCAGGGCTTAAGCCAGGTTTCCCAGGCTTAGGTAAGGGACTTAAGCCAGTTTTCCCTGGCTTGGTTAGGGGACTTAAGCCAGGTAAGAGGTCTGGCTTGGGTAGGTGTAATTTGAGGTGAGTTGTTTTGTTGTTGTTGTTGTTGTTGTTGTTTGTTGTTGTTGTTGTTGTTGTTGTGTCAAAGGTGAGAGCTCTCCTTGCATCGTTGAGGTTCAATACTTTGGTACGGTCGGGATGCAATGCCTGCAATAACAACAACAACAACATAATAATAATAATAATAATAACAATAACAATAATAATAATAATGATAATGATAATAATAATAATAATAACAATAATAATAATAATAATAATAATAATAATACCAGTAATAATAATAACAATAATGATAATAATAATAATAATAATACCTTTCCCTCTCTCGCTCTCTCTTCCTCCCTCTCTCTCTCTCTCTCCCTTCCTCCCTCTCCCTCTCACACACACACACACACACACACCTCTCTCTCTCTCTTACACACACACACACCTCTCTCTCTCTCTCTCCCTTCCTCCCTGTCTCCCTCTCACACACACACACACACGTCTCTCTCACACACACACACACACACACACATACATACATACCTTGCCAGGTGATGATGTTCGTATTTCCCATGTGAGTGATGTTGGTCGTTGTGGCGGTGGCGTGTGTTCATATTCCCACTTCAATTTTAACCATTCTATAAGTTTGTAGAAATCACTACTATATCTCTCCAACATCATTATAGCCTCCTGGAAATATAAATACATATATATAAATAATATATACAGTATATAAATTATATATAAATAATATATACAGTATATAAATAAATAAATATATGTAAATGTTGGAAATGTAAATACATATATAAATAAATATATAAATAGAAAATAATATATATATAAAACTAAATAAATGTATATGTTGAAAATATAAATATGTAAATAGAAAATAAAATATATATAAAACTAAATAAATGTATATGTTGAAAATATAAATATGTAAACAGAAAATAATATATATATAAATAAGTAAATAAATCTATCTATTATTCTTACCTTACATTCCACAATACTTTCGTCATCTTCACAGGTTTGATAAATTTCATCGACGGCTTGTTGTAAATTACGGAACAGAAAACCCCAATGACGAGCCCTTATACCTGTAATAGTGAGGTGACGTGAGGTGAGGTTATACAAGGTTAGGTTAGGTTAGGTTAGGTTAGGTTAGGTTAGGTTAGATTAGGTTAGGTTAGGTTATACAATGTTAGGTTAGGTTAGGTTATACAATGTTAGGTTAGGTTAGGTTAGATTATGACGAGCCCTTATACCTGTAAATGGTTAGGTTAGGTTAGGTTAGGTTAGGTTATGATATGTAATGTAATATAATGTTAAGAAATGTTATGTAATGTTTAATGTACTGCAATGTGATGTTATGTAATGGTTAATGTTATTTAATAAAACATTATGTAATGTAATGTTATATCATGTACTCTTATACCTGTAATATAGAAATATATAGAAATATATACTGTATAATAATAATTATTATATAAATAAAAATATAGTATTACATAACTACAGTACTATTACTACCGTACTATTTAACTACTACTACTACCACAACCACCACACACACACACACATACAAACAATCTCTCCCCCCTACTACCACTACTACTACCACCACTGACACAATAACTACCACACACACACATACAAACACACCTCTCCCCCCTACCACCACTACTACCACACCTCTCTCTCTCTCCCACACACACACACACCTCTCTCTCTTCCTCTCTCTCCCC
>JAWZYT010002081.1:62500-65000 GCA_034508575.1 Petrolisthes manimaculis | reverse complement strand
ATCTGTCTATCTATCGCTATTTCTATCTAGCTATACTGTATATCTATCTATTTCTATCTAACTATCACTATCTATCTATCTATTTCTATCTGTCTATCTATCTATCTATCTATTTCTATCTGTCTATCTATCACTATCTATCTATCTATCTATTTCTATCTGTCTATCTATCACTATTTCTATCTAGCTATACTGTATATCTATCTATTTCTATTTAACTATCACTATCTATCTATCTATTTCTATCTGTCTATCTATCTATCGCTATTTCTATCTATCTATCTATCTATCTATATCTATCTATTTCTATCTGTCTATCTATCACTATTTCTATCTAGCTATACTGTATATCTATCTATTTCTATTTAACTATCACTATCTATCTATCTATTTCTATCTGTCTATCTATCTATCTATCTATCTATCTATCTATCTATAAACTTTCATTAATGTATAACTTTAATGGCTTTTATAGGCCAAAAAATATAATTATTTATCAATTAAATTACAGAACAAGAAAATAAATTCAGTTCATTTATTAATTATGTAAGTTATTTAATATAATTTTTTTTTTCTGTAATAATACCAAATACATACATACATACATACATACATACAGACACAACAACAACAAACAATACCTGATATTTATTAATGTTTTATGTATATTTTATAATTTATTTCACAAACGAGTTGAATTAAATCCATTTTAATCTTTCTAAACTATTAATTATTGTTGTAATATAAATTATTTAATAACTAACGTAATAAATTGACACACACACACACACAACAACAAACAATACCTTATATGTAATTATATCACTAATTATATGAATTAATACCGAATTAAATCCATTTTAATCTTTCTAAACTATTAATTATTGTTATAATATAAATCAATGAATAAATAACGTAATAAAATGACACACACAAACATACACACACCCACACAACAACAAACAATACCTTATATGTAATTAAATCAATAATTATAGGAATTAAATCAATAATAACCTTAAAAATGAGTTAATTAATACTTTATAATTAATACTATAATTAATATTTACCTCAATAATAACATTATAATGGAATAATAACAATAATAATATTGTTTTTGTTGTTGTTGTTGTTGCCAGATCACCTTCAGATGGACAGTGTTACCAATTCCTGGCTGACAGTATTACCAAGTTAACAACTCCTGGGGATTCCAAAATTCCTTATAATGCTAGTGTGTGTGTGTGTGTGTCTGTGTGTAGAAAGAGAGAGAGAGAGAGAGAGAGAGAGAGAGAGAGAGACATAGAGAGAGAGAGAGAGACAGACAGAGAGAGAGAGAGAGAGGGAGAGGGAGAGATAGATAGATAGAGAGAGAGACAGAGAGAGACAGACAGAGAGACAGAGAGAGAGAGAGAGAGAGAGAGAGAGAGAGAGAGACAGAGAGACACAGACAGAGAGACACAGACAGAGAGAGACATTACCAATATTCACAAAACTATCTTATTAAACACTTATAATATATTTCCTAGGACGTTGTATTGACAAAAAAGGGTTAATATATATATTATATATATAATAGTTACTCTAGTCTTTTAAATTTGAGGTTCCTTACTGGAGCTCTATGAATTCTCCAAACTACTCCAGGCAACAGATTCCCAATTAGAATTACTGAAGGGTTTTATGGCGTGTATTATTTTGTAGTGTTCATAGAGCTTCAATAAAGGGACATCAAACCTTTTAATTAAAACTATGAGTGTAATAATAATATTCACTGAGCTGGACTGTCTCTCTCTCTAATTCCTTAAATCTGGGGTAAATTGGTGTTTACTTGGCAACACTGCTCAGGACTAAGTGTCAATACAATAACCCCAGAAAAATTTACCCTAATAATGTTCTTTGTTCATGATTGTACTCTTATATTATTATTATTATTATTGTTATTATTAAGTTATTATTATTATTATTAAGTTATTATTATTATTGTTATTATTATTATTGTTATTATTATTATGTTATTATTATTAGTTATTGTTATTATTATTAAGTTATTATTATTATTGTTATTATTATTATTATTATATGGGTTAGGATAGGTTGAGAGAATGTGTGTGTGTGTGTGTGTGTGTGTAAGACTGTCAGAGATAATGTGTGTGTGTGTAAGAGAGACTGAGTGTGTGTTTAAGAGAGACTGAGTGTGTGTTTAAGAGAGAATGTGTGTGTGTGTGTGTGTGTGTTAATAAATAAGGATATATTTCTTTCAATATAAACAATAAAATGTCATAATCCATTTATTTATTTATTCATTTATTTCTCAATGAATTAAACTTAACATTGGTAATTTATTTAATAACTAACTTATTTAATTCAAATTCTTAAAAACATACTTAAACTAAAAAAAAATCAAATTAAAAAATATTTATTATTATCTAATTATAAATAAATAAATAACTAATTAATTCTTATTTACTAATTTGATATTATTTTAATTAAACACTAATTTAAT
>JAWZYT010002081.1:50000-57500 GCA_034508575.1 Petrolisthes manimaculis | reverse complement strand
AAATAAATTAAATTAAATTATTATATATTATTTTTATTATTATTATTATTATCAGTTGACGAATAACTAAATAAATTTAAAAAAATTGAATTATTATATATTATTTTTGTTGTTATTGTTATTTTTATTATTATAATAATTTTTATTATCATTAGTATGATTATTATAATTTCATTATTACTATTATTATTACTAATATTTTTGTTATTATTATCATTATTATTATTACTATTATTATTATTATTATTGTTAACTCTAGTTTATTTATGATTACTACTACCTGTATTATCATTACTATTATTGTTATTACTACTATTATTGTTATTACTACTATTATTATTACTATTACTACTAATATCACTACTACTACTACTACTACTACTAATATCACTACTACTACATGTACTATTATAATTACCTGTAAATGATGACTAATATAATTGACTGCTGCTGTCTTGCCAGTGCCGGGTGGTCCTGCTATATAGAGTGCTCCAGACCTCACCTCCTTTATGTGTTGTGTTAAGAAGGTCTCTATAGTGTATAACTCAGCCTCACGACACACCATGGAGGAAGGGAGGGATGGATTCAGGGTACGACGCACGGCACGGTATGCCGATACTATATACACACACACACACACACACACACACACACACACACACACACACACGGGGTGAAAACAATGATGGGAGATTATTATACTGTTAATAAATATATATATATATTTATATATATATATATATATATATATATATATATATATATATATATATATATAAAATACTGAGTAAATAAATATAAATATAATAACAAACATTATATAATTATGTATAAAATAAATATATATATATAACAAAATGAAAAATTAAGTAAATAAATAAATAAAAAATACATAATAATCAACATTAAATAAATATTAAATAAATAAATAATATAATAAGTTAATAATAAATTAATTAATCTTTTTCTTACCATCAGGTTTACAAAGATTAACAACATCCCGTTTTCTTTGAGCTGCGGCCGGACTTCCTTGGACTTCATCGGACTTCAACCTCTGACTTGGGGACTGTGTTAGCTTCCTTGGACTTCTGCGTGGACTGCTCTCCATGAGGTTAAGAGTCCGGACTGTGGACTTTTTAACCGGACTTTCCAGGTTGTTGTTGTGAAGTCCGGACTGTGTTAGCTTCCGCATTGGTGACTTTTTAAACGGACTTTCCAGATTGTGAAGTCCGGACTGTGTTAATTTCCTCATTGGTGACTTTTTAACCGGACTGTAGGTAAGTGCGGACTGCGGTAACTTCCTCGGACTTCTTCGTGGACTTTCTGCCAGGGTGTGTCGTGGTGACCTCCTTGGACTTTCAACACTAAGAGTCCTCAAGATGGACTTTTTCATTGGACTGTTACCCAGGTTGAGTCTCTTCACGGCGGACTTGGATGGACTGCAATACGGACTTTTACCACCGTGCGTAACGTTGGACTCCGAGGAGGACTTCAAAGGGGACTTCAGGACTCCACTCACATCATCCTCTAAAGCAAACAATTTCAAGGTGGACTTCGAGGACTTCAAGGGCGACTTCAAGGGTGAGGACTTCAAGGAGGACTTCAAGGGCGACTCCAACTTCAAGGAGGAGGACTTCAAGGGTGAGGACTTCGAGGAGGACTTCACCTGACCCACCAAGTCTTTAATAATATTCCTTTTAACCAAATTTTCTTCTTCTAAGTTATTTATTATTATTTCTTTATTTTCTTTACTTATTTCATTATTTCCTAAGTTATTTATTATTTCTTTATTTTCTTTAGTTGTTGAATTATTTCCTAAGTTATTTATTTCTTTATTTATTGTTGTTGTTGTTGTTGTTGTTGTTGATTTCTGAGGAGTTTTTAGAGCGTCAATCATTTTGGTCGATTTTGTTGTTGTTGTTGAATTTGTTGTTGTTTTTGTTGTTGTTGTTGTTGCTGCGGCTGTTGATGTTGCTTTTGTTTCTGTTGCGGCTGTTGTTGTTGTTGTTGTTGCCATTGTTGCTGTTGTTGTTGTTTTTGCTGCTTTCGGTGTTGTTGTTGTTGCTATTGGTGTTGTTGCTGTTGTTGTTGTTGTTGTTGCCATTGTTGCCATTGTTGTTGTTATTGTTGTATTAATAACAGGTGGTGAGGTAATAAGTAATCGTTGTAGCATGTCATCTGTCATGGCGGTCAACGATACCACCAGTTTTCTTTTGGGACTTAAGACCTTTTCTAAATCTGTAAATAAACTCAATATAAATATAAATAAATAGATGTTTATGTGAATTATTTCTTATTATTATTATTCTGTAAATAAACACAATATAAATATAAATAAATATAAATAAATATATAAATCAAATAGAATTTGATAATGTATTATTGATAATTATTTTATTGTTATTATTATGATATTATTATTATAATTATCTAAAGTTATAAAATGACAACTCGACTTACCATATAAAGATATAGATATATTATTAGTAGGTGTTGTTGTTGTTGTTGTTGTTGTTGGGTTGCAAGAATTATTTACATCACCGTCGCCCTCATTTCCAACTTTATCACCCATTTTAAGTGACTTCCTTGGACTTAAAAAATTCATCTTCTGTGACTTCATTGGACTTAAATTCATCTTTTGTGATTTCCTTGGACTTAAAATCACATCTTCAATTGGACTTAAAAGGACTCTACTCTCCATCACGTCGACTTCATTCTGACGTGACTTCCTTGGACTTAAAAGGACTCTTCTTGCTCTCGTATCTTCATTTGGACTTAAAAGGACTCTTATATCATCATCTTCAATTTGACGGGACTTCTTTGGACTTAAAATCACGTCCTCTTCAATTTGACGTGACTTCTTTGGACTTAAAAGGACTCTTCTCTCCACATCTTCATTCAGACTGGACTTCCTCGGACTTAAAATGACTCTTCTCTCCACATCTTCATTCTGACTGGACTTCCTTGGACTTAAAATGACTCTTCTCTCCACATCTTCATTTAGACTGGACTTCCTTGGACTTAAAAGGACTCTTCTCTCCATATCTTCATTCTGACGGGACTTCTTTGGACTTAAAAGGACTCTTCTATCCATATCTTCATTTAGACTGGACTTCTTTGGACTTAAAATGACTCTCCTCTCCACATCTTCATTTAGACGGGACTTCCTTGGACTTAAATGGACTCTTCTCTCCACATCATTGCAATTTCCCGCGTCGTTGCCATTTTCTCTATCCTTCTCTCTCCGGTTCCTCCGCTCCTCCTCCGTGGACTCCGTGGACTTGACGGACTTGAGTCTGGACCTGGACTTGCGGATTGGGAAGGCGATACATTCCTGACCACCCCTCATCTGTAAACAAATAAATAAATAAATAATAAATAAATAAAAACATAAATAAATACAAATATAAATACATAAATAAATAAATAAATAAACACATACAAACATAAATTAATAAATAAGTAAATACATAAATACAAAAACACATAAATAAATAAACACACACAAACATAAATTAATAAATAAGTAAATAAATAAATAATAATCTGGAAATTAATAAACAAATAAATAAATAAACACATAAATACACAAACATAAATAAATAAATAATAATAAACAAATAAATAAATAAATAAACATTCACCTAGGCAGACTACCTGGACCTAACCTGTACACACTTTTTTTTTTTAGTTAATTTCTTTAATAATTAATACCGTCATATTTACGAATAATTAACGTTATTTACAACATAAATATTATCAATAAACAATATATATTTCATTATTAACTTATTATGAACACTGGGACGGTAAATATAAAGATAAATAATAATAATAATAATAATAATAATAAATAATGGTATTTTTTTAGTTAACTTATTACGGCCATATTTACGTATAATTAACCTTATTTAAACCATATATATTATTAAAAACACCTTATATATGTCATTATAAACTTACTATAAACACTGGGAAGGTAAATATAAAGATAAATAATAATAATAATAAATAATGATCTTTAAACGGGATATATTTCTTTAATTAACTTATTACGGCCATATTTACGTATAATTAACCTTATTTAAACCATATATATTATTAAAAACACCTTATTATTTCATTATAAACTTACTATAAACACTGGGAAGGTAAATATAAAGATAAATAAAGATAAATAATAAATAATGATCTTTAAACGGGATATATTTCTTTAATTAACTTATTACGGCCATATTTAAGCATAATTAACCTTATTTAAACCATATATATTATTAAAAACACCTTATTATTTCTTTATAAACTTACTATAATCACTGGGAAGGTAAATATAAAGATAAATAAGTGTTTTAGTGATATTTAAAGGGAATTATTTAAATGTCCACCAACACTTGTAAACAAACTCACAACAAGATTTTATTTGGCGCCAAAATTATACACGTCGTTGTTTTCTTTTCTTTCCTTTTTCTCTTGTTGTTGGTCTATTTTATTTTTTTAACGGCACACATATATATTATTTTACTATTTTATTCATTATTACTATTAGTTTATTTATAATTACTATTGGTTTATTTATTATTAATACTGTTTTATTTATTATTACTATTTTATTCATTGTTACTGTTAATTTATTCATTACTATTATTATTTTCAGCATCATTTATTTTCATTGTTTTTCCCCTCATTTTCCATATATATATATATATATATATATATATATATAATATATATATATAAAGTTAATTCCTGGTTAATACAGACCTTCCCAGTCCATACCAAATAAATTATAAGGCCTTGTGTGTGTGTGAGAGAGAGATAAGCCATCATCTGGTCGTCCAAGCGGAGGATTGGGGTAGCTAAAAAATCCAAAAAAAATGATTTTTTTTTTTCGAAAAATCCAAAAATAATGTCCATTCAATATACAGCAAGACAAACTGGTTCAGAATATCCAATAAAAAAAAAATCGAAATTTTTTGACTAGAATTTTTTTCATTTTTTACGCCAGGGAGAAAAACGTAATTGATATATGTGTGATAAATACAATTAATATATAATTATCATTGTAAATAATCATGTCAACAAAATAAACACCATTATTATTTGTTTGTTTGTGTGTATTCCAAGCAACATAACAATATAAAACTTGCCTTCCTTCCTTCCTTTTATTTCCTTCCTTCCTTTCCTTCCTATGTATTTCCTTCGTTCATTCCTATTTATTTCCTTCCTTCCTTCGTTCATTCCTATTTATTTCCTTCCCTTCCTTCCTTCCTTCCTATGTATTTCCTTCCTTCATTCCTATTTATTTCCTCTTTTCCTTCACACTCTCTCTCTTTCCTTTACATCTTCCTTCATTCCTTCCTTTCCTCCCTCCCTCCCTTTCTCTCCTTTCCTTCACACCTCTTCTCTCTCCTCCCTCTCCTCCCTTCCTTCACTTCTTCCTTCCTTCTTTCATTTCCTACCATTTAATCTTAAGTTTGGGTTCTTTACTTACTAAATTCCTTGTCTATTCAATTTCAATGGTAGTTGTAGCTTTCTCACCACCATCTGCGGTTGTAGTGGTTGTAGTTGTGTTGGGTTTGGTTGTGGTGGTTGTAATGTTGGTTGTGGTGATGGAGGGAGTTGTGGTGTTGGTGGAAGGGGTTGTGATGTTGGTGGAAGTGGTTGTGATATTAGCAGTAGGGGTTGTGGTTGTTACATTAGAAGTGGTTGTTACATTACCTGCTGGGGTTGTAACATTGACAGCAGGGGTTGTTGGGGTTGTTACATTAGCGACTGGGGTTGTAACATTAACTTCAGGGGTTGTAACATTAGTGACTGGGGTTGTAACATTAACTTCAGGGGTTGTAACATTAACTTCAGGGGTTGTAACATTAACTTCAGGGGTTGTGACTTCTGGGGTTGTTACATTAGTGGCAGGGGTTGTAACATTAACTTCAGGGGTTGTTACATTAACTTCAGGGGTTGTTACATTAGCAGCAGGGGTTGTGACTTCTGGGGTTGTTACATTAGTGGCAGGGGTTGTAACATTAGCAGCAGGGGTTGTGACATTAACTGCTGGAGTTGTAACATTAGCGACTGGGGTTGTAACATTAGTGGCAGGGGTTGTGACATTAACTTCTGGGGTTGTAACATTAGTGGCTGGGGCAGGGGTTGTTACATTGGTGGCTGGGGCAGGGGTTGTTACATTAACTTCTGGGGTAGGGGTTGTTACATTGGCTACTGGAGTTGTAACATTGACAGCAGGGGTTGTTACATTCACTGCTGGGGCAGGGGTTGTTGTTACATTAGCTGCTGGAGTTGTAACGTTGGTGGCAGGGGTTGTAACATTGACTGCTGGGGCAGGGGTTGTAACATTAACTGGGGTTGTAACATTAGTGGCTGGGGCAGGGGTTGTTACATTGGTGGCAGGGGTAGGGGTTGTGACCTTAGCAGCAGGGGCAGGGGTTGTAACATTAACTGCAGGTGTTGTGACATTAGCTACAGGGGTTGTAACCTTAGCAGCAGGGGCAGGGGTTGTGATATTAACAGCAGGGGTTGTAACCTTAACAGCAGGGACAGGGGTTGTAACCTTAGCAGCAGGGGCAGGGGTTGTAACCTTAGCTGCAGGGGTTGTAACCTTAGCTGCAGGGGTTGTAATATTTTTGACTGGGGTTGTAACATTAGCAGCAGGGGCAGGGGTGGGGGTGACCTTTATGGGGGTGACCTTAGTGGGGGTGACCTTTAGGGGGGTGACCTTAGTGGGGGTGACCTTAGAGGGGGTGACCTTAGTGGGGGTGCGGGTAGTGGCGTTGGGGCTGGGGCTGGGGGCGGCCTTTTTCATACGCATCATTTTCAGAATTTTACCAGCAATCACGCTTTCTGTTTTTGAAGAAGGTTTTTCGGTTTTTGAAGAGATTTTTTCGGTTTTTGAAGGTTTTTCTGTTTTTGAGGTTTTTCCTGTTTTTGAGGGTTTTTCTGCTTTTGAAGAAGGTTTTTCGGTTTTTGAGGTTTTTGAAGGTTTTTCGGTTTTTGAGGAGGTTTTTTCGGTTTTTGAAGAAGGTTTTTCGGTTTTTGAGGAGGTTTTTTCGGTTTTTGAAGAAGGTTTTTCGGTTTTTGAGGAGGTTTTTTCGGTTTTGGAGGATGGTTTTGAGGCCTTCTTCGTTTTGGGAGGCTTCACTGTCTCGGTCTGGTTCGAAACTTTCTCGGTCTTGGTTTTGCGGGTTTTAGGGAGGGTTTTTATCTTGGGGGCCTTGGTTTTCACAGATTTAGAGGTTTTCTTATTGAATTTCGAAGGTTTCACTGTCTCGGTCTGGTTCGAAACGGTCTCGGTCAGGTTCGAAGCAGTCTCGGTCTCGTTCGAAGCTTTCTCGGGGTTTTTCTTGGCCTTAGATGGGGCCTTTTTTAAACCCTTAGCTGGGGCCTTTTTTAAACCCTTAGCTGGGGCCTTACTTTTCTTCGATATTTTAGGGTTCATTTTTGTTTTGGTCATAAATTTGGTTCGGGGTTTTTTGGTTTCGGACG
>JAWZYT010002081.1:42500-45000 GCA_034508575.1 Petrolisthes manimaculis | reverse complement strand
TCTAATTTTGTATATATATCTAATTTTGTATATATATATCTAATTTTGTATATATATCTATCTAATTTTGTATATATATATCTAATTTTGT
The DNA here is from genome assembly GCA_034508575.1 of Petrolisthes manimaculis. Lineage (NCBI taxonomy): Eukaryota > Metazoa > Arthropoda > Malacostraca > Decapoda > Porcellanidae > Petrolisthes > Petrolisthes manimaculis. Next base: position 44,909 of record JAWZYT010002081.1, on the reverse strand, counting down.
ATATATATAACTAATTTTGTATATATATATCTAATTTTGTATATATATATCTAATTTTGTATATATATCTAATTTTGTATATATATATCTAATTTTGTATATATATCTAATTTTGTATATATATCTAATTTTGTATATATATCTAATTTTGTGTATATATATCTAATTTTGTATATATATCTAATTTTGTATATATATCTAATTTTGTATAAATGCTATACAACACCTATACAAAGTGATATACCAAAAAAAATATACAAAATTCGAACACGGCGAATTCTCGTACTTTACCAAAATTATAATTGTGTTAGGTTAGGTGGTAATAGTTACGTTTTGGTTCATAATCTGCTTTCAACTCAAGGTTTTCTGATTGCTGTGTTTTATAGTGTTTTTTTAATGCATTTATTGGGTTAGGTTAGGTCAGGTCAGGTCGTCAGGTCAGGTCAGGTTAGGTTAGGTTAGGTTAGGTTAGGTTAGGTTAGGTTAGGTTAGGTTAGGTTAGGTTAGGTCAGGTCAGGTCGTCAGGTCAGGTCAGGTTAGGTTAGGTTAGGTTAGGTTAGGTTAGGTTAGGTTAGGTTAGGTCAGGTTAGGTTAGGTTAGGTTAGGTTAGGTCAGGTTAGGTTAGGTTAGGTTAGGTTAGGTTAGGTTAGGTTAGGTTAGGTTAGGTTAGGTTAGGTTAGGTCAGGTCATGTTAGGTTAGGTTAGGTTAGGTTAGGTTAGGTTAGGTCAGGTCAGGTCAGGTCAGGTCAGGTCTGGTCTTAGAATTGTTACAATATAGTGAATAATAATACTAATTTTATACAATATAGTGAACATAGTTATTATATAAATTTACTCAGTATTTATCTCTTATAAGTAAAGTGGAACTCGTATGACATTTATTAATAATTTAATCTCCTTTATTATCTTTATATCTTTATTTAATTATTTATATAAACTCGTATGACATTTATCAAACATTTAATCTCCTTTATTATCTTTATTTTCTTATTTATTTATTTATTTATCGTCATTTATAAACTCGTATGACATTTATCAAACATTTATTATCTTTATTTATTTATTTATTTATTTACCTTCATTTATAAACTCGTATGACATTTATCAAACATTTAATCTCCTTTATTATCTTTATTTTCTTATTTATTTATTTATTTACCTTCATTTATAAACTCGTATGACATTTATCAAACATTTATTATCTTTATTTCCTTATTTATTTATTTACCTTCATTTATAAACTCGTATGACATTTATCAAACCTTTATATTTCGTCTAAGTCACTTTTTATATCTTAATAAACATTTAATTCACTTTTTATATAATAATAATAATAATAATATTGACATTGTAAACAAATAAATAGTATCAGTAGTAACAGCTGTTGTTGTTGTTGTTGTTGTGTTACTTTTACTTCCTAGCGAATAAAACAAAAACAAAACTAACCCACATGTTTTAAAAAGTACCCAAATTAATTCATGTTTATAGCGAACTGTTGTATGTATTTAAAATGTACCTAAATTAATTCATCTTTATAGCGAATTAACATAAATTAACTCATGTTTATAGCGAATTAACATAAATTAACTCATCTTTATAGCGAACTAACCCAAATTAACTCATATTTATAGCGAATTATTGTATGTAAACAAAACTAAAATATTTTGTAAAGTACCTAAATTAACTCATCTTTATATCGAGATAACCCAAATTAACTCATATTTATAGCGAACTGTTGTATGTATTTAAAATGTACCTAAATTAATTCATCTTTATAGCGAATTAACATAAATTAACTCATCTTTATAGCGAATTAACATAAATTAACTCATCTTTATAGCGAGCTAACTCAAATTAACTCATCTTTATATCGAACTAAACCAAATTAACTCATATTTATATCGAACTAACCCAAATTAACTCATATTTATAGCGAATTATTGTATGTAAACAAAACCAAAATATTTTATAAAGTACCTAAATTAACTCATATTTATAGCGAACTGTTGTATGTATTTAAAATGTACCTAAATTAATTCATCTTTATATCGAGCTAACTCAAATTAACTCATCTTTATATCGAACTAAACCAAATTAACTCATATTTATAGCGAATTATTGTATGTAAACAAAACTAACCCAAATGCTTTAAGAAGTACCCAAATTAACTCACAACATCCACTACACTACATGGTACAAACACACACTCCGGGGGCTCCGGCCTCTGCTCTGCCCCTATATGTGGGAGAGAGGGTTTCCCATGTTAGGAAGGTCACCAGTGACACACACACACTAAATGGTTGCCATCTTTCACTTCTCACATACATACATACATACATACACACACACTAAATGGTTCCCATCTTTCACTTCTTCAACTGTTCACTCTTTTATTGTTATTTCCTTCTT
>JAWZYT010002081.1:30000-37500 GCA_034508575.1 Petrolisthes manimaculis | reverse complement strand
AAAAATTAATATAGAAATTTTTAAAAAATTTGGTCAAAAATTTTCAATTTTTTTTTTATTGGATATTCTGAACCAGATTGTCTTGCTGTATATCGAACGGACATTATTTTTGGATTTTTCAAAAAATTATTTTTTCAAAAAAATTTGGATTTTTAATATTTTTTTTATTGCAGATTTGGAATCAGCAGATCTCAAAATGTGGAGATCTCAATAATAATAATAATAATAATAATAATAAAAACAATAACAATAATAACAATAAAAAAAAATAATAATACCAACAATAATAATAATAACAATAATAGTAGTAGCAATAATAATAGCAATAATAGTAGTAGCAATAATAATAGCAATAATAATAATAATAACAATAACAATAAATAAACAACTTCCTTGTACGTGTATATTTATTTTTACTTCCTTGTTTATATATTTATTTATTTCTTACTTACTTGTTTATTTTTAATGAGTTCAGTAATAATAATAACAATAAATAACTTACTTATTTATTATTTATTTACTTACTTGTTTATTTTTAATGAGTTCTGTAGTAACATCCAGTATATATTCTTCCCTTGCTAACGGCATAGTAAATGTATCTCCTTCAACAATACAATATAAACTATATTCATCTTGTTCCTCTTCTGTTCTTATATTTATTAATGTACACATCTCTTCTATTATATCCTGTAAAGAAAACAATAATAATAATAATAATAATAATAATTGTAATAGTAATAATAATAGTAGTAATAATACTAATACTAATAATACTAATAATAATAATAATAATACATATTTATTAATGTACATATCTCTTCTATTATATCCTGTAAAGAAAAGAATAATAATAATAATACTAATACTAATATTAATACTAATAATAATAATAATAATACATATTTATTAATGTACACATCTCTTCTATTATATCCTGGAAAGAAAAGAATAATAATAATAATAATAACATCAACAACACCAATAATAATAATAATAATAACAATAATAACAATAATAATAACAACAACAACCCCCCCCCCCCTTCTTACCTGTACAACTGAGGTACTTTTTGTATTAATAACCCGTTCAGTACCGCCGGGTAGACGATAGATTTGTCTCTTAGAGCTTCGTCCAGCAGTGATGGCTGTAATCTCTTCAATACCAGGTACATTCTTCCTACCTCCATAGTGGAAAGTCTTACGTAAGTTCTGTAGACACACCATGGCTGTACCTGGGGGGGGGGGGAGAGGGAGTGAGAAAGAGAGGTTAATATAATAGGAATATATTTTAAGCATGTAATTTCTTTTATGCTAGGCACTTTCTTCCTGTGAGAGACAGAAAGAGAAGGAGAGAGAGAGAGAGAGAGAGAGAGAGAGAGAGAGAGAGAGAGAGAGAGAGAGAGAGAGAGAGAGAGAGAGAGAGAGAGAGAGAGAGAGAGAGAGAGAGAGAGAGAGAGAGAGAGAGAGAGAGAGAGAGAGAGAGAGAGAGAGAGGTGAAGAAAGAAAGAAACTAACTAACTAACTAACATGGTTGGCAAAAAAAATCTGGTTTATTTAATAAAAACATAAACCATGTTTTTTGTTTAAAAAATGTTTTTTAAAGTCTATAATTTGTATGAGGCAGTCAAGAATTTTTTTAAACCATTTGGTTTAAACTGCTAACTAACTAATTAAATAACTAAATAACCAATAAATTAACTTACCATGATAAGCCCTCCTTTTATCATAAGCTGCTGTTTCTAGATATTTAAATAGATAAGGTTTGAGTGTATCAGAACAAGTGAAGTAAGCAGCCATTATTGAAAACAATCTCCAGCCACGTTGACAAGAGTCGGGTATTGATGACTTATTATTGGTACTCTGTTTCATTACTTGACAATACACCTCATCACGAAGCAGTGTGTGTTTGTGACAGTTCTGTGTGTGTGTGTGTGTGTGTGTGTGTGTGTGTGTGTGTGTGTGTGTGTGTGTGTGTGTGGGTGTGTGTGTGTGTGTGTGTGTGTGTGTGTGTGTGTGTGTGTGTGTGTGTGTGTGGAGGGAGGGGGAGAGAGAGAGAAGAGATTAGTTTAACACATTTAAATATATAATTTCACACACTTAAATATATCAATTCACACATATTAATAATACATAATTATAGTATATACAGTATAGTAATATTTTGTATGTGTGTGTGTGTGTGTGATTGTGGCAGTGCTGTGTGTGTGTATATATATGTGTGTGTATTTAACCTATTGTCTATCTCTATGTATGTACAAGTATGTATATATTTAACTTATTATATATGTATGTATGTATATATAACTATGTATGTATGTATATATATATATAACTTACCATTAATATAGTATATACACAATGTACTTCTGTCTGTTGTATAGCCATGGGATAATCACCCATATAGCGCATTACTGCTAAAAAACTTTCCACGCCAACTTGACTCAAATCAGAGTCAAGCGGAAGTAAAGACTCGTTCAGCGGAGATTGGGTGAATTTAACCATCTCTACCTGTAATGAAAGATAATAAAGATAGTTAGAGAGAGAGAGAAAGAGTGAGAGAGAGAGAGAGGGAGGGAAGGAGAATGAGAAAGATAATAATAATAATAATAACAATAATAGTGATAATAATAATAGTGATAATAATAATAGTAATAATAATAATAATAATAGTGATAATCATGATAATAATAATAGTAATAATAATAATAATAATAATAATAATGGTTATAGGAAAATTAATGCAATAATTAATAGAATTTACTGTACTAGGAAAATAGAATAATAATAAATAAATTTACGAACAATAGAAAAACAATATATAAATTTACTAAAAGAATAGAATAATAAATAAAATAATAATAATGAATAGAATAATAAATAATAATAATGAATAAATTTACTAAGAGAATAGAATAAATATAATAATAATAAATAATAATAAATATAAAAATAGTAATAATAATAATAATAATAATAATAATAATAATAATAATAATAATAATAATAATAGTAATAATAATAATAATAATAAATAATAAATAGAATAATAATAAATAGAATAATAAATAGAATAATAATAAAATAACAAAAAAAAAAATAATAATAAATAATAATAAACATAATAAATAATAATAATAAAATAAACAAAATAAATAATAATAATAATAATAATAATAAACAAATAAATAAATAAACTTACTTGTTCTTTCCACGTCCATCCGTTTGCTTCTTTGTTGTTCTTCTTCTTCTTGTTTGTTGATGTTTTGTTGTTGTTGTTGTTGTTGTTGTTGTTGTTGTTGTTGTTTTGCAGTGTGCCGCTGTGTTCCGTGGCGCGGCGGAAATGTTGCAGAGCGAATTGCAACAACGAATTTTTGCCGTCATTTTGCTTAATCATTGTTGTTGTTGTTGTTGTTGTTTGTGTTGTTGTTGTGGTTTCGGGGCCGCCATCGCTTGTCATTGGCCCGCCCCCGCCCCCCCACGCCGCCCCCCACTCTGCTCCCCCCTCCCGCTAGGCTGCCGTCGCTCATGCCCCCCCCGCCCCCGCCCCCTCCCCCTCGCACGCCCCCTGTTTCGTCGCCCCCGCCCTCTGAGGAGTGGCCCGAGTCCTCGTCTTGTGCGTGTGTGTGTGTGTGTGTGTGTGTGCGACGGCGGTGTTGTTGTTGTTGTTGTTGATGTTGTTCATGATGTATCCACAAATCGTCATCATTATCATCATCATTATTATTATTATTATTTTCATTATTATTATTATTTTCTCTTCTTCTTCTTCTATGTTGTTGTTGTTGTTGTTGTTGTTGTTGTCTGCCGTCATCATCATCATCATTATCATCATTAATATTATTTTCATTATTATTATCTCTTCTTCTTCTTCTTCTCCCTCCTTCATTATTATTATTTTCACCATCGCTCATTATCATTGGACTTCTGGCTAGGTCTCTCTGTATGTCTCTCTGTATGTCTCTCTGTAGGTCTCTCTGTAGGTCTCTCTGTAGGTCTCTTTCGGATACACTTATTTCTGTTGTATCAAGTCGATTCTGTGGAGATAAATAATAATAAATAATAATACACAATAATAAACAATAATATAAATGTGTATGTTGGTTTTGTAGGAAACAAAAACATCATTATTATACAAGAACAATATTTTATATACCAGGTATATTTTTTAATGAAAAAATACAACATCATTAGCTACAAACATTATTTGTTTTTTTTTACAAATATTATTTTTGTTTTTTACATATAACATTTTTCCTTTTTTGAACAAAAAAATAAATAAAATATTATTAATAAGAATAATATTTTTTCATCATGAAAAAACTATTAATAATAAACTTTTTTTAGCATTAACAAAAATAAAAATAAAACTTACCGATCTCGATCCGTGTCTTTTTTCCGTTTCGGCTGCCGCCACGTGTCTGGCATTGTTGTTATTGTTGTTGTTGTTGTTGGAGTGTCTACGTGACGATGTTGTTGTTGTTGTTGTTGTTACCTTGCCATTGTTTGTTGTTGTTGTTATTGGCATGACATATTCTACTGGGAATAAGCCGGTTCGTCCGTCTAACATTCCTTCAAGCCAACCTAAACAAATTATTATTTTTTATTATTATTAACTCATTAAACTTATAGAATTAATTATGTCATTAATTTAACCATATAATTAATCATGTTATAAATTTAATTATATAATTAATTGTCATCAACTTAATAATACAATTAATTATGTTTTAATTATTACTATTTTTAATATAATTATTATTATTATTATTATCATCATTATTATCATTACTATTATTATTATTATTATCATTATTATTATTATTATCATTATTATTATTATTATCATTATTATTATTATTATCATTATTATTATTATTATCATCATTATTACTATTATTATTATTAGTAGTAGTATAACAAAAAATTATTATTATTATTATTATTATTATCATCATTACTATTATTATTATTACTATCATTATTATTATTATCATCATCATTATTATTATTATCATCATCATTATCATCATCATTATTATTATTATTATCATTATCATTATTATTATTATTATTATTATTATTATTATTATTATAACCACCAATAAATAACTTACCATTTTCCGCATATGTTTTTTTAGCCGTAACTGTAATAACGTCACCTTTCTTAAAACTGAGTAATGAATGTCCCCCACCACCGATGTCTGTAGTGGTTATATAGTCAGCCACCGCACGGACATACTCACGACTACCCTGGAAATATATATACACACGTTAGAACACACACACGTACACACATACAAGATAAAACACACACACGCACAGATAAACACACATATATATACACACACACTCTCTGTAGTGGTTATATAGTCAGCCACCGCACGGACATACTCACGACTACCCTGTGAATATATATACACACGTTAGAACACACACGTACACACACACACTCTCTGTAGTGGTTATATAGTCAGCCACTGCACGGACATACTCACGACTACCCTGTGAATATATACACACACGTTAGAACACACACACACATACACATATATACATACACAGCTCACGTACATACTCACGACTACCCTGTAAATATATATAAACATGGTTAGGTTATACATACACATATACACATAAGATAAAATACACACACACACATATACACACACACACACTCTCTGTAGTAGGTATATAGTCAGCAATCGCACGTACATACTCACGACTACCCTGGAAATATATACACACACACGTTAGAACACACACACACACACACACACACACACACATACACACACACACACTCTCTGTAGTGGTTATATAGTCAGCCACTGCACGGACATACTCACGACTACCCTGTGAATATATACACACACGTTAGAATACACACACACACACACACAGAAAAAAACACACACCACAAACAAACACAAACACACAATACACAATAACAAAATACACACATAGGGCCTATACAAAAAAAAAAAAAAAAAAAAAAAACACAAACCAAAAAAAAAAAAAAAACATAATACAAAAAACACACACACACAATAACAAAATACAAAAAAAAAAAAAAAAAAAAAAATCATACAAAAAAAAAAAAAAAAAATCATACAAAAAAAAAAAAAAAAAAAAAAAAAAAAAAAAACGGAAAAAAACCCACAGACTGACCCGAGCTTGTACGTTGAGGTACCGGGTAATCATGGCCGCGACCTGCCTTGCCCTGGGTGTGTGTAATATGACCCGTGTGGAACCTTCACCTCCACCCGACCCGACCACCACTACTAATTTCAGTGACCCGCCTCGACCACACTCAGCCTCTTCCACACGCCTGTCAGGTCAGGTCAGGTCAGGTCAGGTTAGGTCAGGTTGGATAGGGGCAAGTTATTATTATTATTATTATTTTTTTTTTCTATTATTATTATTTTTTTTTTTCTATTATTATTATTTCATTTATTTTTCTATTATTACAGTATTTCATTATTTTTTTTCATTATTACTATTTTTTTTTTTATTACTACAGTATTATTATTATCATTAATATTATTATTATCATTATTACAACTACTAATACTACTATTATTATCATTATTACTACTATTAACAATATTATTACTACTACTACTACTACTATCATCATTATTACTATTATTATTATCATTATTACTACTATTAACAATATTATTACTACTACTACTACTACTATCATCATTATTACTATTATTATTATCATTATTACTACTATTAACAATATTATTACTACAACTACCACTACTACTACTACCACTACTACTACTACCACTACTACCACTACTACTACTACCACTACTACTACTACCACTACTACTACTACCACTACTACAACTACCACTACTACTACTACCACTACTACAACTACTACTACTACCACTACTACTACTACTACTACCACTACCACTACTATTACCACCACTACTACTACTACTACTACTACTACTACTACTACTACCACTACCACTACTACTACCACTACCACTACTACTACTATTACCACTACTACTACTACCACTACCACTACTACCACTACTACTACTACTACTACTACTATTATTACTTACGTGAATGTACTTAATATAATGAGTTGTGTGTTATCTCTTCGTAACAACCTCACACCGGAATGTGACACAGCCAATAACTCAACGTCGTTACCACCCTTTCTTGAACCCTATACACACACACACACACACACAGACAGACACACACACACACACACACACACACACACACACACACACACACAGAGACACACACACACACACACACACACACACACACACACACACACACACACACACACACAGGAAGAAAGATAAACATAGAATTAGAACACATTTCATAATTTTAAAAGTTAGTAAATAGAAATAAATAAATATGTGTATATATATATATATATATATATATATATAATAAAAAAGTTAATAGAAATAACTAAATAAATATAATTAAAAAAGTTAATAAATAGATA
>JAWZYT010002081.1:10000-25000 GCA_034508575.1 Petrolisthes manimaculis | reverse complement strand
GTTGTATGATTATATTTTTATATGATACTGTCGTACACACACACATACACACAACCTCTCTCTCTCTCTCTCTCTCTTACACACACACACAATCTCCCTCCCTCTCTCTCTCTCTCACACACACACACACACTTACCCTTCTCTCTCTCACACACACAACCTTACCTTTCCCTCTCTCTCTCTCACACACACACACAGACAACCTCTCTCTCTCTCTCCCTCCTTCCCACACTCTCTCTCTCTATCACACACACACTTACCCCTCTCTCTCTCACACACACACACACACACACACACACACACACACACACACACACACACACACACACACGTACCTTAACGTCATCCGAGGCATTAGATTGTTTCTTATGTTGTTGATTGGGTGAAGAAAGTGCTACAGCGTGTGTAAATATCATATTACTGCTCGCCCCCATAGCTAGGGGCGGGGGGGGCGACATGGGGGGGTTGTAGGGGTGGTGGTGGGGCGGGGGGGGTGACATGGGGGGGTTGTAGGGGTGGTGGTGGGGCGGGGGGGGCGACATAGTTGGGGGCGGACCACCTTCATCCATGTTGTTGTTATTATTGTTGTTGTTGTTGTATCTACGCCTTCTGCCCCCGCCCCCGCCGCCCCCTGAAATGGCACCCCCCTCCCCCACACCCCCACCACCCCCTACCATCACTAGGGGTAGGGGTGGGGGGGGAGGTGGGGGGGACATGGTGTGTTGGGGGTGGTGGGGGGAGGAGCCATCAATATATTTCCTCCTGCTGCCCCCCGCCCCCACCACCACGCCCCCACCCCCCTCCCCCACCATTACCAGGGGTGGGGGAGGGGGAGGGGGGGACATGGTGGTGCGTTGGTGGGGGTGTTGGTACTGGGGGGCTCCTTCATCTATATACCCCCTCCTCCTGCCCCCTCCTTCAGCACCCCCCACCCCCCCCACCATTACTTCCTCCATAACCATCATATTGTTGTTATTGTTGTTGTTGTTGTTGTGTGTTGTTGTTGTTGTTGTTGCCTTCTCAGTACTCCATAACTCACTCTGGTCAGGTTCTTGAAACGACACCTATGGAAGGAACACACATATGTACTTAATTATGTGCACAAAACACACATATGTACTTAATTATGTGCACAAAACACACATATATACTTAATTATGTGCACAAAATACACATATATACACACACACATATGTACTTAATTATGTGCACAAAATACACATATACACACACATATATTAATTATGTGCACAAAACACATATATATACATACACACATATACAGTACCTATACACAGTAACAGGAATAACACACATATGCATTTAATTATGTGCAAAAATACACACACACATATATACAGTAAAACGGTAACAGGACATAAAATAACAATAACATACACACATAAATGTATAGTTATGTGGAAAAACACATATGTACACATATACACAAAAATAACAATAACAATTAGACAACAACAATAATAATAACACACACACACACACACACACACACACACACAAAAACAACAATAACACACACACACACACAAAAACACACACAAACAACAATAACACACACACACACACACACACAACAATAACAGCAAACAGAAACACACACACACAAAAACACACACAATACAAACACATACACAATACAAACACTAAAATACACACACACACAATAACAGCAAACAACAACAACAGTAATAAAAACACACACACACACACACACAGAAGTGAAAGCAACACAAGATAAGCACAAACACACAGTCACGTAAAGTAGAGTTAATTAAAAGTGTGTGTTTGTGTGTGTGTGTGTGTGTGTGTATTAGTCCCTCGTGTGTATGTATGTATGTATGTATGTATGTACTGTATGTATATGTGTGTCTGTGTGTGTGTATTAGTCCCTATTATATGTATGTATGTGTGTGTGTGTGTGTCAAACAGAGTGTTTGTTTACTGTACACACAAACAAACAAACAAGCTATACAATACACACACACACACACACACAACAATAACAACAGTACAAAATAATAACAATAATAATAATAACAATCACAATAATAATAATAATAATAATAATAATAATAATAATAATAATAATAACAATCACAATAATAATAATAACAATAATAATAATAATAACAATCACAATAATAATAATAATAATAATAATAATAATAATAATAATAATAACAATCACAATAATAATAATAACAATAATAATAATAATAACAATCACAATAATAATAATAATAATAAGAGAGAAATTATGTTTATTTACAACCCAAAGATGAAGGTAATAATTAGGGGGGTGTAGGAATATGGGGACAGGCTGGGGGGGGGGGTTAGGGGGGGTTAGGGGGGGTGCGGGAATAGGGTGACAGGCTTGAGGTGGGTAGAAAGCCTGTCCCCCTATTCCCACACCTCCCATACCCCCCCCGAAGCCTGTCCCCTTACTCCCACACCCCACAAGCCTGCCCCCTACTCCAGCAACCCCCTAAAGCCCCACCAAAGCCTGTCCCCTTACTCCCGCACCCCCCAAGCCTGCCCCCTACTCCAGCAACCCCCTAAAGCCCCCCCAAGCCTGTCCCCTACTACCACCCCCAAGCTAGACCCCCTTATTTAAATACAGTAAAAGTGAGAAATGAATTATATTATATTATACATTCCGCACACACACACACACACACAAAAGTGAGATAGAGAGAGAGAGATAGCTGAGATAGAGAGAGATAAAGATAGATACACAGAGACACGGACTAACTACTTAACAAACTGACAGACAAACAGAGTCAAAAACATAACCCCTGACTTTAGAGTGTGTGAGTGAATGAGGCAATATATAGGGTGAGTGAATGTTATACTATAAAGCTGCTTAGGCTGTTGTCATACTATGTAACTCTTAACACAAACTGGCAATAATACACACACACACATACATACACACATACAAATGAGTACAGTATGTCTCACAATGTGTCACCACCACACCTTGTTACACAGTGTGACGATGGTATAGGATTTGTGTATCTACGCATAGTGTGACAAATGGTACAGGATTTGTGTTATCTACGCATAGTGTGACAATGGTACAAGAAGTGTGTGACCGCATAGTGTGACAAATGGTACAGGATTTGTGTATCTACGCATAGTGTGACAATGGTACAAGAAGTGTGTGACCGCATAGTGTGACAATGGTACAAGAAGTGTGTGACCGCATAGTGTGACAATGGTAAGATAAGTGTGTGACCACATAGTATAACAGTCGCCATAAATAAACTACAAGCTGAATTAATTAAAAAAGGAATCCATTTTAGCAGCCGTCACCCCCGACCCGAAGCTCTTGTTGTTGTTGTTGTTGTTGTTGTACCTTACTACTGCTGCTGCTGCTGTGGTGGTTGTTGTTGTTGATGAAGTTGTTGTTGTCATTATTGTGGAGTTGTTGTTGTCGTTGTGGGAGGGAGTACACGTCCCCTCCCACTTGGTAATGTACACGATCAACACTACCACCAATACCACCACTACCACCACTACTACCACCCACCATCACTACCATCTCACCAACACCTCCCCCTATACCCCTTGTTCCCTGGGGTATACCTCCAGGGGTATAAGGTATACCTCCAGGGGTATAAGGTATACCTGAAGCCAAGGGTATACCCTCTCCTGTCATGGATATACTTCTTGTCATGGGTATACTTCCTTCTATCATGGGTATACCTCCACGACTCATAGGTATACTTGTATTCAATTGTATACCTCCTCCTGTCATAGGTATACCTCCAGGACTGAAAGGTATACCTGAAGCCATGGGTATACCTCCAGGACTCATGGGTATACCTCCATGGGTTAGAGGTATACCTCCAGGACCCATAGGTATACCTCCAGGAGTGAAAGGTATACTTCTTGTCATGGGTATACCTCCAGGGCTGATGGGTATACCTCCTCCTGTCATGGATATACTTCTTGTCATGGGTATACCTCCAGGACTCATGGGTATACCTGTATTCATAGGTATACCTCCTTCTATCATGGGTATACCTCCTTCTATCATAGGTATACCTCCATGGGTCATGGTATTGTATTGTTGGTTAGTGTTAGTGTTAGTATAGTGGTGGTGATGGTTGTTGGTAGTAGTGGTAGTAGTAGTAGTTGGTGAGGAGGGTACCACATGCTGTGTTGGGAAGGGCTTAAAGTAAGTACACACACACACACACACACACACACACACACACACACACACACACACACACACACACATACACACACACGCACACACACACACACACAAAGTCCAGTTCAACTTTTGTCTGTGGTCTGTCTCAGAAAATTATATGTTTGTATGTCAACAAATGGGTATACACCGTTGTCTCTCTGTACCATACATACATACACACACACCAACATAAATTATCCACCAACATACATACATACATACACACCAACATACATTATCCACCAACATACATGCATACACATACACACCAATATACATGCATACACACACATATGCATGCACAGGAAACTCACACACACACACATATGCATGCACAAGGAACAGATTTATAGATGAAGTAAGACTTAATTATACACACACATACACACACACACATCTATTTAATATTTACCTAATTAACTATAATAATTACTACAACTTTTTAACAACTTACAGGTACAGGTTGTGTTAGTAGTTGTTGTAAGGCTTGGTATTACACACACACACACACACAGACACACACACACAGACATACACACATCTAATTAACTTATACACATACACACCTAATTATTAAACTTTATAATTAATTGTCATCTAATTAACTTTATAATAATTACTACAACTTTTTAACAACTTACAGGTACAGGTTGTTAGTAGTTGTTGTCATACACACACACACACCTAATTATTAACACACACACACACACACACATACACACCTAATTATTAACACACACACACACACCTATTAATATTTACCTAATTAACTTTATAATAATTACTACAACTTTTTAATAACTTACAGGTACAGGTTGTGTTAGTAGTTGTTGTAATGCTTGGTTCTGTGCCATAAGGTGTTGTTGTATTTGCATATTCTGTGCCACGGCTGACTGTATAAAAGCTCTCTGTAAGGTCTGTTGGTGTAGGATAATTTGGTTAGGGTTCATACCACCCACACCACCACCACTGCTGCTGCCTTGTTGTTGTTGTTGTTGTTGTTGTTGTTGTTGGGTTGTTGACATCATTCCTGGCATGTTGATTCCTGTGTGAATAAACGCACACGCACACACACACACACACGTGTTTTTATTTTTGTTATATATTTTCAAAGTGTGTAAATATTATATAATTTCAATGTACTATATATATATATATATATATATATATATATATATATATATATATATATATTAATATTAATTGATTAACTTATATTATAATTATTAATTCATAAACTTATATTATTATTATTAATTAACTAACTTACACCTTATCCACCACCACTTACACACCTTTTCTTACCCCACCTACACCTACACCACTACCTACCTTCTCTTACACCTACACCTACCTACCTACACTTTCTCTTACACCTCCTACTTACACCTACACCACCTACTTACCTCCAGTGGAATATAGTGGGAGTGTATTAGGTGAAGGTGTAGGTGAACCGGGTGATGTATTATGAAAATATACACCACCACCTACACCACCTACACCACCAGTAGTAGTAGCAGTAGTAGTAGTAGTAGTAGTATGTTGTTCCTCTTCTTCTGTAGCCCCATGCCCGCCTCCTTTAATGGCTGCTGTGAGGCGTGAACATGTGGCTAGGTGGGTCAGACTTGGTAACACTGTAATGTCCTGTAGGGCGTGTAATAGACTCTGTCGTCTCAGTGAACCCTGACGTGTCCTGGAAAATTACGGGGAAAAGTACGTTAAATTACGGTGAAAATTACGTTAAAATACAGTTAAAATTACGTTAAAATACAGCTAAAATTACGTTAAAATACAGTTAAAATTACGTTAAAATACGGTGAAAATTACGTTAAAATACAGTGAAAATTACGTTAAAATAGATAAAATTACGTTAAAATACAGCTAAAATTACGTTAAAATACAGCTAAAATTACGTTAAAATAAATTATTGTTAAAATTGTCAAAATAAAAAATAAAAATACGTTTATAAATTGTAATAAAAGGTAAAAATAAGGTTATAAATTGTAATAATAAATACAAATAAAGTAAAATTTATGGTTAAAATTACATTAAAATGTTAATAACAAATAAAAATATGATTAAAATTATGTAAAGAAAAAAATTAAATAAAATTACGTTAAAAACTGTAATAACAAATGAAAAAAAAAGTTAAAATTGTAAAAGAAAAATATGAAGTGTTTAAATTATATTACAATTTGTATTATTAATATTAAAACTACATTATATATAAATTATATATATATATATATATAATTTTAATTAATTAATCTTACCTGGCCAAAGCAATACTGTCGTCATAGTCGTTATCAAACTCCTCAGGTGTGTGTGTGTATGTGTGTGTGTATAGGTGTGTGTGTAGTGGGTGTGTGTGTACGTGTATAGCAGTGTTGGTGGTGTGTGTGTGTGTGTTTACAATGGTGTCATGTTGTGTGTGTGTGAGTGATTCTGTGTGTGCGTTTGATTTTGACTGTGATTTTGTGTGTGCGTGTGACTGTGTATCTGTATGTGTATGTGTGTTTGTATGTGTGGGTTGTGGCTGTCCCTCTGTGTGTGCGTGTGACTGTGTATGTGCATCTGCGTGTGTGTGTCGTGGCTGTCCTTCTGCGTGTGCGTTTGACTGTCCCTCTGTGTGTGTATGTGCATCTGCGTGTGTGTTTGATGGTGTATGTGCATCTGCGTGTGTGTTTGACTGTGCGTGTGTGTGTGCGTGAGTGTGTCGTGGCTGTGTATCTGCATCAGTGTGTGTGTTTGAGGGTGTACGTCCATCAGTGTGTGTGTTTGCCGGTGCGTGTGTGTGTGTATGTGTGTATCTAGGTTGACCTTTGATAGACGCTGCCAGTGACCTTGCATCAGAGAGTTCATCAAGTTGTGAGTTGAGTACAGGCATAAATAAATCATCAAGGAACTGGTCTACATCTGAGGCTTGAGACGGGACACGCACACGACGCACATGGGAAGCTGAAAACACACACAAGACATATATAAATACATACATACATTACATAGATACATACATATTAAGTAAACATGTACACGACGCACATGGGAAGCTGGAAACGCACACAAGACATATATAAATACATATACACAAGATGCATACATATACACGCACACGACGCACATGGGAAGCTGGAAACGCACACAAGACATATATAAATACATATACACAAGATGCATACATATACACGCACACGACGCACATGGGAAGCTGAAAACGCACACAAGACATACATAAATACATACACGACGCACATGGGAAGCTGGAAGGGAAGATAATACATACATAAATACATATATACGCATACGACGCACATGGGAAGCTGAAAACGCACACAAGACATATATAAATACATACATACATTACATAGATACATACATATTAAGTAAACACGCACACAACGCACATGGGAAGCTGGAAGGGTAGATAATACATACATAAATACATACATACATTACATAGATACATACATATTAAATATACACACACACACACACATACATACCCAAGGAAGGTGCTTCACTGGTATCGGACATGGCTGATGACTTGATATAATCTCCTCCGCGTTCCAGCTGTGCCCTCGCTGACTGATGCCACCCCCCGCCCCCGCCCCCACGACGCCCCGCCCCCGCCTGGCCCCCCTTGATGTAGCGGCTGGAGGTGCGGGAGTATTCCGTCTTGGTCTCCTCCTCCAGACCACTTCTGTAAGAGTATTACCAGTATTAGTATTATTATTATTAGTATTATTATTGTTATTATTATTATTATTATTATTGTTATTATTATTATTATTTTTTTTTTTTATTTTTTTTTTTATTATTTTTTTTTTTTTATTATTATTATTATTATTATTATTATTATTATTATTATTATTATTATTATTATTATTATTATTATTATTATTATTTTTTTTTTTTTTTTTTTTTTTTTTTATTATTATTATAATTTTTTTTTTTTTCTTTTTTTTTTCTTTTTTTTTTTGTTATTATTATTATTACAATCAGGTAATAATTATACAAGTAGACATACTACATATTATATACAAATACACAAACACACACACAAAATCAGGTCACAATCAGGTCATAAACACACAAAATCAGGTCAAACACACACACACACAAACAAACACAGGTCCAACTCACGTCATAAACACACAAAATCAGGTCAAACACACAAACAAACACACACAAATCAGGTCACACACAAACAAACACAAACAAAATCAGGTCACACACAAACAAACACACACACAATCAGGTCATACACACACAAAATCAGGTCAAACAAACAAACAAACACACAAACAAAAACAGGTCCAACTCACGTCTCTTCCATCAGGTCATATTTATTCCAAGTCCGTGACCCGGAGAGTGACTTGGTACCACCCTGCTGTGACACGGACTCCAACTGGTCCAGGTCGTGTGTGGAGGAGACTGTGGTGACCTGATGACCTGTGGTGTTGCCGTGACCTCCGTTCATCAGGTCGCCGGGTCCCGAGGCTCTCTGACCTGTTAGTCGCTCTACGCTGTGATACCTGTCGTTGAGTCGACTACCTGATAGTCCGAGTAACTGGAAATAGGAGTGTTAGGTTATTTCAGGTCGGGTCATTACCTGTATCTTGTTAAATAATTACCTATACATTAATTAGTTACCTGTATCTTGTTAATTAAATACCTGAGCATTAATTAATTACCTGTATCTTATTAAATCATTACCTGAGCATTGATTAATTACCTGTATCATGTTAAATAATTACCTATATCTTGTTAATTAATTACCTATATCTTGTTAATTAATTACCTGTACATTAATTAAATACCTGAGCATTAATTAATTACCTGTATCTTCTTAATTAATTACCTGTATCTTCATAAATCATTACCTGAGCATTAATTAAATACCTGTATCTAGTTAATTAATTACCTGAGCATTAATTAAATACCTGAGCATTAATTAATTACCTATACAGTACCTTCTTAAATAATTACCTGTATCTTCTTAATTAATTACCTGACCATTAATTAATTACCTGTATCTAGTTAATTAATTACCTGTAAGTCCGGGGGTGAGTCCAACAGGTTATCCAAGGACCTGCTTTTGGACTTATCATCAAAGTAACGATTATTGAGGGCTGAAGTCCGTGAGAGTCCGATACCGCCCCCGCCCCCCTCTTCTCCCCCACTCCCCCCGCCCCCTCCAGGTGTGGGGGAGGGGGTGTGGTGTGTGGGGGGTTCGGGTCCGGCACTCATGACCTGGTCGTGGGCCTCCAGGGCTTCACGGGACAACTTACGGGTCAGGGCGGGTGGTGAACGGGTCCTGGGAAGGTTAGTAGGTTGTTTATTATTATTATTATGTTTATTTTTACTATTACTTTTATTATTATTATTATTATTATTATTATTATTATGTTTATTTTTACTATTATTATTATTATTATTATTATCTTTATTTTTATTATTATTGCAATTTTTACTATTATTATTTTTATTTTTACTATTACTATTATTATTATTATTATCATTATTTTTATTATTATTATTATAATTATTATTATTATCTTTATTTTCATTATTATTATTATCATTATTATTATTATTAATATTAATATATATACTTTATATGTGTGTATGCATATATACGTGTGTGTGAGTATGTATACGTGTAATAAATTAATCATGTGTACGTATAGATATGTGTGTACGTATATATTTATGTATAGATGTATGTACGTATATTAAATGTATGTATGTATATATGTATATGTATGTATGTATATATTTACCTTCTAGCCACAACGGGTGATTCGTCAATAAGGAGTTGTTGTTGTTGTTGTTGTTGTTGTTGTTGTTGTGATTGGTGTTGGTTTACAATTGGCAACACTGGCATCACACCGTCATCACTATTACCACCTGAAAAACAAACAATATACAGTCATCCCTCCGCTATCGCGGGTTCCACTTTCGCGTTTCGTAACTATCGCGCATGTGTGAAAAGTTCACCTTCATCCGCTATAGCGCATCCGTATGCGGACTATCGCGCACGTAACATTCAAATTTGGCGGTGCGATTGGCAAAGCACACTGGACTGACAGCCATGTTTACCATGACATGGTGTTACAGCAGTAAAGATAAGGACTGTGTGGGTTTCTAACTAGCCCTGCTTATCAACCCTATCTTTGTTTACCATGACATGGTGTTACAACAGTAAAGATAAGGACTGTGTAGGTTTATAACTAGCCCTGCTTATCAACCCTATCTTTGTTTAACACAAGAGTTAACTAGTGATACAATGTGTGGAGATAAAGCTTTTTCATCTGTGCCTAATTACACCTCGGTCTGGTATAGAATGTCCAATACGTCGATATAAGACGTCGTTCCTATAGGGATGTACAGTATATTACAATTCGTATTAAGCATATTAAATGCATATAACAATTTGTATTAAGACGATTCATGACTGAAATGAGTCGTCGGCATCGATGCCATGTGTGGTGGTAGTGGAGGTGGTAGGGGGAAGGGGGGAGATAGCGTGATATAGTTTGTTTACATTTTATTAATCATACGTTATTAGTGTTTCCTTCTTTTTCTGTCTTAGAAATACCGAAATAACTTCCTTCTTTATATGGAAGGATATGGCTTTCCATTTTGTAAATGCACCACCTGACATGACTGAGTGTTGAAGCTGGTGTTTAACTCGTAATTACTAAACACGAGAGTCACACACACGGTGACAAGCCAGGCTAGGCCTATATTCCCATGACCTTGGGCTAGGGGGAATGGAGATACTGAGGGTAGGGGGGGGGGGGGGGAAGGAGTGCGGGAGAAGTGGTGGCAACACACACACTTCACAGACGAGTGATATAATTTCCTAACATGTTCATTATCATTTCGCTCGTTTTGTATACAAACTCATTGGATATGCTTCACTTATTTTCGCCACCCATTTTATATGGATGCAATCGTTTTGAAAATAATTTTAAGTTAATATTTTGGTAGCTAATTCTGCAGTCAGTGAGACATCCTACTCTGGCACGTGCTCTCGGAATCAGACGCCCGACTCTCCATATGTGAACACGTTTTGTTATGTTTAATGAATTGCCATCGTGTTTGAGGTCTCATAGTAAAAAAAAAACAACGTCACTTTCGAGAGACATAAGAACCTATCCCAATTTTCATCATTAATCTTTAGTTCCTAAGGTCAGTCAGGCATATCCATTTACGCACCACCTAACCACAACACTCAACACGCTTACTGTACTTGTGGCGTCCACTGTATTAGGTTAAAAATGCAATTTTCTTACTAATCTACTTTAGTTTTCATAATATGCAAAGAAATATTAGTAAACAAAAGCATGTTTAGGGAGGAAAAATCTTGAAATATGAGGGACTGGGAACCAATTTCAATTATTCCCATTAGTTATTAAATTCCGCTATCGCGAATTCCGCTATCACGTGCTACTTACGGTACCAATTAGTCGCGATAGCGGAGGGATGACTGTAATTATACACTCTGTTCTCTTTTTATGTGAGTTTAAATTATGTGAATTTGAAATAGTGAGTATCATGAAAAAAATGAAATAAATACAATTTCCGTGAACTGTTAAAATACCGTGAACCATTAGGCTCCATTTCCAAGTTAAAGTACCATTATTTATTATTATTATTATTATTTATTATGGAAATGTACAATTTACTTTATGCTAAATTTACTTTATGTGACATCGGCATATACGGTACATAAATAATACAAGTATATATTAATAATACATATATAAATACATACATACATACATTACCTGAATATAAATGACTTGTATGTAAACGTGGGAATGTATGTATAAATTAATAATATACATACATAAATCAATACATACATACCTGAGTATAAATGACTTGTATGTATAAATTAATAATACAAGTATACATTAATACATACATACATTAATACAAACATACATACCTGAATATAAATGACTCGTATGTATAAATTAATAATACAAGTATACCTTAATACATAAATACACACATACATACCTGAGTATAAATGACTTGTATGTATACGTGGGAATGTATGAGGTAACTCCATACTACCAATAAGATCCATAACATACTCCAACCCTGGTGTTTCAATCAGGTGAGTCGTGGCGTTTATAATCTCAGAGTCTGTTGTTGTTGTTGTTGTCGTTGGGGTGGTCGTGGCGTCTATACTGAGTGCCACGGTCCACCCGCCGGATGTATTGGAGACTCCGCGTTGTTCCAGGAGGCATCCGGCGAACTCCTCGGCGGATGTCCACGAATCCACCTCACCCACGCCTACCTCACCTGTGTGTGTGTGTGTGTGTGTGTGTTTATTATTTATTATTATTATTATGATTTATTTATTATTATTACTGTTATTATTATTATCATTATTATTTTTTATTGTTATTATTTTTTATTATTTCATGTATTTCTTTATTATAATGTATTATTATTATTATTATTTCATGTATTATTATTATTATTATTATTATTATTGTTATTATTATTACTCCTACTCAACTACTCATCCACCCCACCCCCCACCCCCCACCACTCATCCACCCACCCACTCATCCACCCCACCCCCCACCACCCACTCATCCACCCCACCCCCCACCACCCACTCATCCACCCCACCCCCCACCCCCCACCACTCATCCACCCACCCACTCATCCACCCCACCCCCCACCACCCACTCATCCACCCAAACCCCCACACCCCCCCCACCACCACCCACTCATCCAATCCACCCCCCCACCACCACTCATCCACACACACACACACACTCAACCCCCCACCCACTCATCCACTCCACCCCCCACCACCCCCCACTCATCCACTAACCATCAGGGAATGTAGCCGTGAGTGCCATCCGTGTCTTCATCCGGTTAGCCCTCCACTCCAGGCCAGTAGGTGGAGTTGACCTGGCTACTCCACCTGACCTCTCATGACATGATAATAACTTCCTCTGACACGACCCGGCGTACCCGTTCAAACCGTGGTCTGATACATGTCTGAAACCGGTGAGGAGATGGCTGAATAATGGATGAATACACACACACAGATAGATAGATAAATAGATAGACACACACACACAGACAGACAGATAGATAGACACACACAGAGATAGATAGACATACAGATAGATAGACACACAGGCAGATAGATAGATACACACAGAGAGAGATAGATAGACACACACACACACATACATAGACACACATACACACACACACATGATAATAACTTTCTCTGACATGACCCAGCGTACCCGTTCAAACCGTGGTCTGATACATGTCTGAAACCGGTGAGGAGATGGCTGAATAATGGATGAATACACACACACACACACACACAGATAGATAGATAAATAGATAGACACACACAGACATAGATACCCGTTCAAACCGTGGTCTGATACATGTCTGAAACCGGTGAGGGGATGGATGAATATACACACACACACACACACATACACACAAATATACACACATACAGATAGATATACACATAGCTAGATAGATAGACACACACAGATATAGATAGACATACAGATAGATAGACACACACACACACACTCTCTCTCTTTCTTATTATTATTATACTTATTATTATTATTATTATTACTTACTTGAGTATATATTTAAATAGTGTATGTGAGGGTGGAAATACATACACACACACATACAGACACACACACACACACACATACATACACTTACTTGAGTATATATTTAAATAGTGTATGTGAGGGTGGGAATACAGACATACAATTAGCCAGTAACAGCCAGCCTCTCTCAGCGTTGGCAGTGTTATCGTTACGCCACGTCTGGTTACAAAGTTGACACAGTATCTCATCTTGTAACTTCTCATTTACCAAACCCTGTAACAGAGAAAGTTACAAAATATTACAAATAAATACAGTAGATACATAACTAACTATATAAATAGATAAATAAATAATAACTTAACTTTATAAATAAGTAGACAAATAAAGAAACAAAATTACAAATATATATATAAATACAGTAGATACATAATTAATAATAAATAAATAAATACTATAACCAGATAAATTAGTAGATATATAAATAATATATATATATATATAAATATACAGTATATATATATATATAGTATACTGTATATATATATAGTATACTGTATATATATATAGTATACTGTATATAGATTAAAAAATTATCTAATATATACTGTATACGGTATGTATATAAACAACATAGAAAAATCTTTATATTTCTTTCTGTAATACACTCATATACATACATACACACACACATACATACACACACACATACATACATACATCTATACATACACACATACGTACCTTATTTGTGATATAATTTCCCAGTATAGTTTCTTTAGGTCCAGATAATGTATACACACATACATACACACATCTATACATACACACATACATACATACATACACACATAAATACATAGATACATACATAGTTTCTGTAATAAATAGATACATACATACCTTAGTAGTGATATAAATACATACATAAATACATACACACATACATACACATATACATCCATACATACATACCTTATTAGTGATATAATTTCCCAGTATAGTTTCTTTAGGTCCAAATAATGTATACACACATACATACACATATCTATACATACATACACACATAAATACATAGATACATACATAGTTTCTGTAATAAATAGATACATACATACTTTAGTAGTGATATAAATACATACATAA
>JAWZYT010002080.1:0-91270 GCA_034508575.1 Petrolisthes manimaculis | reverse complement strand
AGTATACTTTTGGTACATTATAGTGTTTTGATGTCCCCAATGTATGCCAGGAAACAGGATCAGATTAATAAATAAATATTGGTGACGTGTTGCTTGGAATAGTTTGGAGACACCAGTTGCTGCCCCACTTACAGAAATAAATAAAATAAATAAGGGACAATGGTTCTGTAAAAAAACAAAACGATTATATCTATGTCATGAAAGTAGAGAATATTTACCTAAACAATCCACAACTACATCACCTTCTCGATCAATTTTTTTTCCCCTAATATCTGTTTTCTGTTTTTCTCCACCGAAGATTAATTCATTCAACCTGGACCTGCATGGAGAACGGGTTTGTCTTCCACTGTCTGTCCCTCACGCTAATCATTCCAGCTTCCTGTACTCAAGGTGTTGAACTCGGATACACCATCATAGAATACCTCCCTCATAATGATTTATTACTCATTTAGTTTTCCGGTTCTCAAGGTGTTTTACTCATTGCTGTATCCTTTTCAATGTTCGTGTCGTTTCCTGTGGACATACATCTATATATATAATATGTCTATGAGGTAAGGCATAAGGATGACTAGGTAACAAAAAAGGAAAGGCTGACACACACACACACACACACATGCCAGGCCATAAATCAGTAGGCTTTTCGTGGTTCCCAAACTCTGAGATCTATTATTACTCCCTTTGTGTATGGGAGGGTGACTCAAGGTAATACTCCATACATCACGGCCAGTGGCGACAACCTGTCTCATGTGATCCCATAGATAAAGGTGGTGAAGGAGAAAGAGGAGGAGGAGGAGGAGGAGGAAGAAGAGGAGGAGGACGAGGAGGAGGAGGAGGAGGAGGAGGAGGAGGAGGAGGAGGAGGAGAAGGAGAAGAAAGTGATGGTGGAAAGAAATGTGATGATGATGTTGAGGAGGAGGAGGGTGAAGGGAACAAGAAATAGGTCAGTGAAGAGATAAAGGAACATTACAAAATACAAATAATGGACTTGCATTCTATAACAGCAGCAGCAGCAGAGATATTTGTTCTTGCGAGGTTTATGATTACAATATCTATCACAAATACTAAAGTGAGGGAGAGGTTGGTAAATTAAAAGGAAAAGAAAAGGGAAAATAAGGAGAAAGAAGAGGAAAAAGAACAGAGAAGAAAATGTATGAGGAGAAGGTGGAAACTATAGTGAGTTTTTGCCACAATGACGATCACTGACAGATGATATCGTCCGGCAAACAACCGAACCGAACCAAACCGTACAGCACGGAATAAACAGATGGAAACTATATAGTACACGGACATTCTCTCTCTCTCTCTCTCTCTCTCTCTCTCTCAGGCAGCAAATCTTTACCTAGTAACTATCGCCCTATCAGCCTAACCTCAGTAGTATGTAAAATGTTAGAGACAATCATACGAGATAAACTTACATATCATTTAGAGGAAAATAACTTACTCAGAGACACTCAACACGGTTTCCGCAATAAACGCTCTTGCCTAACGAATCTATTAGACTTTTTAAATGACATTTTTAACGAATATGATAAGAGTAAAGCAGTAGACATAATTTATCTAGATTTCCAAAAAGCCTTTGACAAAGTTCCCCATAAACGTTTAATAACTAAATTAAAATCTCACAGAATCCAAGGCGACACCGTAAGATGGATAGAGAACTGGCTAAGAAACCGTAAACAACGTGTGGTAATAAATGGCAAATCATCTAATTGGACTGGCGTTACGAGCGGGGTGCCACAAGGGTCAGTTTTAGGCCCAATCCTTTTCCTAGTTTACATAAACGACATAGATGAAGGTCTCTCATGCATAATATCGAAGTTTGCCGATGACACTAAAATTGCAAATACAGTACTCACTAACGCACAAACTAAAGAAATGCAAGATAATCTCGATAAATTGTCGAATTGGGCGAAAACTTGGCAAATGTCCTTCAATGCAGATAAATGTAAAGTACTCCATATCGGACATCGTAACGTAACTGCAAACTACTCGTTAAATGGTAATCAAATTAAAAGCGTGGATCAAGAGACAGACTTAGGGGTCACAATATCAAGTAACCTAAAACCCAGTCAGCAATGTACGGAAGTAATTAAGAAAGCAAATAAAACTATCGGCTTTATTGGCAGAGCATTCGAGTATAAGTCCAAAGACACAATCCTCACTTTGTATAATTCCTTGGTCCGTCCCCTTATGGAATATTGTGTCCAAGCCTGGTGCCCGTACTACCAGAAAGATATAGTAAAATTGGAACGAGTCCAACGTAGAGTTACTAAAATGATACCATGTCTACGAAACAAAACGTATGAAGAGCGGCTAAATGAATTGAATCTATTCCCATTAGCACAACGTAGATTGAGAGGCGACTTAATCCAGGTATTCAAAATAATCAAAGGCATAGACAATATGGACTGCAACAAATATTTCAATATCGATCAATCAAACTACACGAGAGGTAATGGCTGTAAAATCATAGGTAAATCTTTTAACTCACACGAATCCAAGAATTTCTTTTTTAACCGAGTCGTCAACTTATGGAATGGGCTTCCCCGTAACGTAATAGAATGTAACACAGTAGATAGCTTCAAACGTCGCCTTGATAAACACCTTGCATCTAATCCCCGACTCTCGATGTTTACTAATGAATAATTTTTTGCCCATTACAGGTGGCAAGTTAGCCATATTTCAACTACTTTCTATCTTTCCTATAAAATTTCCTTGTGGAGTTTTCTCTACCAACTCCACAAGGTTCTGACTCCTAACTTTATTTCCAGTACGGCTCAGGCCGGAGGGATTGGAGGGTGGGGAGAGAGCCTTCTACTTTGCTATTCTTACCTACGACTATCACTGGGGAGATATTCATTCTCTACCAGTAACCTTCTAATCAGATCACCCCGTGTGGACCGTAAGGTCTGTTGTGGTCTGTGATTCTATGTAACTCTATGTAACTCTCTCTCTCTCTCTCTCTCTCTCTCTCTCTCTCTCTCTCTCTCTCTCTCTCTCTCTCTCTGTGTTGTGGTTTGTTATCGCCGTGACCAGGTCCACTTGTGCGGAACCTTGGTGGCTTCCGTTCCTGGTCTGCTTGTTTACATGTTTTTGGCCTCAGGCGTTCCTTTAAGTGTAAGACTGATGAAGGAAAGAACTAGGGAGTAATTGTTTGGCTAGAGTCGACTGCTGTGAATGGTTGACAAGGTTAATTCAATCTAGTCTAGTTTGATGATGAATGGATGCCGATGAGAGCCGCATGAGGATGAAGGTACAGTCGTGACAAATAATCCTCGACCAGACTTTCCCTTACACCCTGATTAATTTAGGACTATGTGCCTCGACTGTACAGAGAGAGCTTGGCCAGAATGTATGGGAAGCTGCCGCCAGGTTTTGGTAATTTTTTGCAAGAACGAGACATTGTGAAGGAGTCTGATAGAAACTGATGATGGTACTGAACGATTAAATGATCGAGAAGTTGAAAATAAATTGGGGCTGCCGATTTACTGGAAGGAAAAGGAACTACAAAAAAAAGTTGGATGAGAGTGAACAGAGAGTAAATGAAAAAACTCTTAATTTATACAACCACCAGAGTTTACTTGTTTGCTTGTCTTTAAACCCATGTCGAAAATGTATTGACAATTAGAGAAAAAGTGAGTGAGAAAATGGAAAGAAGAAAGAACTGTCTGATTAGTGTCGGTGTGAAGGGAGGGAGGAAGGAAGGAAGGAAGGTTTGAATGAGGTTTGGCTTGATGGCAGGAAATGAGTCGTCGAGGGGAAGGGAGACAGGTGGACCTTGAGTGGTGGGGTATATACTTGAGGGACTGTGTTGTCTCACCATCAGACAGCTCCCTTACACTGGGTGGGTCTTGTGTCTTCTTGTCTCTCTCCTCACGCCATGATGATCGCCCTCGTGAGTAGACTGTATACTGTGTAATCCTTGGGTGGGGAAACAGTAGTTCATAGAAATTAGAAGTGGTATTCAGTTCACGAAGCACAATACATCCAAATATTTTGTAATAATTATAAACTATGCATGAACGGCAAATATTTCTGTCAGTTCCATATTGCTATTAATTTATATTGTTCAGTTGTATATATATTTTCTTATTTTTTTTCCTCGTAGCCTATATCGTTTGGAAAATTATACACCCTGGATGGAAATGTTACTAAGGTGGCTGAAGAGTTGTGCATGAGTCTCTTGACATGGATTTTACAGATCAATTTTATCGTTCTCACTTCAACTTCGAAATCTTATATATTTATTTGATTTTCTGCTGGTAATGCTTTGTTTATATCACCGAGATCAAATTCCATTCCAGTGTTCTGCCTCCTTTGTCTCAGTGAAATATTATTTTAAGGAGATAGTAAAGTGTTGGTAAATTTTAAGCAACTGATTCCTCCAAATTATTCCAAACAGCAAGACATTAATATTTTTATTAACTTAGTCCTGTTTCTTTTCATGCCTTAGACTAAATAATGGCATTTTAAAGCATCAAAAGTGTTCTATACTCCTTAAACGTGTTGGTATGTAGCTGAACCTATTTGTGTCTCCAGAGAGCTGTGTGTGTATTGGTGGTGGTGGGTGTGTGTCGTGCAGAAGGCTACAACACTCCAGACATCACCGTGGCACACCAAGGCTCTTCCATCTACCATCCTGGTGTCCATGTATCTAAGGCTTACCATGGATCTACATTGTCCCATGATGGTCTGCACGGCTACCCTGTTCTCCACAACGGTATCTATGGATCAACCAGCCTCCACAAGGGCCTCCACCGTCCTTTCATTCCCTCCCATTCCACTCCACTCTACCTGCCTGCCGTCCTTCCTGCTCCTGTGGCTCACGTAAATAGTTATAACATCCCAGCACAATACACACCAAAGTATCAGACTCCAGTGACTTATATTCAAGAGCACCAGACTCCAGTGACTTATATTCAGGAGCACCAGGCTCCAGTGACCCACGTGAAGACTTACCAGACACATGTGGATGGTTACTCAGCACCTGTCACCTCCCAGTACCATTCACAAGACGAACTGGGCCAGTATGCTTTTGGGTATGATGCAGGCACGTCCTCCAGACAAGAGTCCCGTGATGCATACGGCAACGTGCACGGCTCCTACAGCTACGTGGACGACCTTGGCAATGTTCAGACTCAGCACTACACGGCAGGCAAAGGTGGCTTCCGTGTGAGTGGAACCAATCTACCAGTACAAGTCGTTGACCATCACCGACACAAGCGTTCCTACGCCAACTTTCCTGCCTCCACCGGCCCCCTTACCAGACTCACTCATGTGGCTCCCGTGGTCCCCGTGGCTCCATTGGGTTACCACGGCTACAGTGTCCCACGAGGCTTTTCCTACAGGTATCATACCACACCTTTCCTTACATCATATGGAAGGTACAGTCATTCGACCCCAAGAGTGTACCACTCTCACTACTGATGGACTCAGACACCAGGAAACCCTTATAAACTCAGGTAGATCATTTTAACCCAGATATATCACTCAGGTTTAAGGACTAGACACACTACAGCGGCTGCTACTTCTTGTGATTTCTATACCCTATATTAGCACAAAATAAAGCAATGAATAATATGAATTATCATTTATTACTCTCCCATATTCCATACTAATCAGATTTGCATATAGTTCAAAACTATCTATACAAAAAGCAATTATATAGTCAAGGATATGTATAACACAATGGAAAAAAATAAAGGACGTCACGAAGTTGATTCAGGACTGCATGTGAAATAAGAAACAATAGGTAATAACACACTTGGTTGTTTGTGGGGACCTCGTGGACTTCTCAGTATAATATGATGTTGCTTTAGTGTCGTGGCCAGCAAACTTGGTAGTGGGTCTCTATAAGGTTGTGTCCTCCACACTTCCTGCTGCTTCTCTGACTACACTACACAACACAACACAACACAACACAACACAACACAGTCACCATCATTACTACCATTCTTACAATTTCAACAGTACACATTATTTTCAAGGCAAATACAGTACATTACACGCGACTTTAGGGACCCTGTGATGTAGTCAGAAAATTTAAGGTTTGGGAGTCCTTCAAACATTGCCACGAAACATCGCCTATATCAAAGAAGCTTGTTTCGTGGCATAGTCAGGAGGAATCAGTAGCCACCAAGTATCATACACGATCACAGGGTCCTTAATCACTACTGACACACGTCCTGGATCAGAAGGATAGGTTAAGGATAAAAAATGCCATCACGATTACATAATTTTAGTGCTTTAGAAAGAACAGTACAATTAAGTTTCATTCAGGATATTTATGAATCTAAGAGACTCACCATTAGATAGAAGTGGTGACAGATCCTCTCTTATGGTGTTGACTTTAGTACTGTACATACATTCATGGACACTAAACGTTACGTGGGCTGAGATGTGAAGTGAGAAATGCAGTGAATGTCAAGAGCGCTTATTAATGGGGAAAATTCACTTCTGTTACCTTAGAGCGCCTTCATTCCTCCAAAGTATGCCAGGAAACAGGACCAGATGAACAAAAATAATTTAGTTCTATTGCTTGGAATAGTTTGGAGGAATCATTGACAGTACTCCAGATTTACCAACACTGTACTTCCTCCTTAACCCCGAGGCGAGGTCGCGTTCCTTTTTCATACCTACTTTTCTCTGTGGAGTTTGCAAAGCCACGTCATTACATTCCTTTAGAATTATGGTACCTGTACGATGACTCCATAGACACACTACAGAGCCATCGTATCCTTGTACCACACCAGCAAAGTCACGAATGTTCTTGGTTACCGCCTCAGAATATCATGTCAGATTTGGTGTAAACGTTTTAGGTGTATCAGTATATTGATTGTGTAGTTAAAAATAAAATAAAGTAGAGGAAATCCAAGAAAGAAAAGATGTCATTTTGTACTTGCAACTACTGTCCTATGATATTATTTTTAATGATCTACACAACAATGTAAAACAGTCACTCCAATATATATAAACAAAAACATATTTGTCTCCAATAGTACTGTATTTCATTGTCTGGTGTGTACATGTTTATATTTCATTGCCTGGTGTGTACATGTGTATATTTCATTGTCTGGTGTGTACATGTGTATATTTCATTGCCTGGTGTGTACATGTAACCTGTGTTGGATGCTAACCTTCAAGTAATGACGACATGTTATAACCTCCTGTGTCGTGACCTCAAGGATATCTGTTATACCATCACACCTGTAGGAAGGCATGATCTCACCTTCCTCTAGTGGTTCACCAATAATAATAATAATAATAATAATAATAATAATAATAATAATAATAATAATAATAATAACACACACACACACACACACACACACACACACACACACACACACACACACACACACACACACACACACACACACACACACACACACACACACACACACACACACACACACACACACACACACACACACACACACACACACACACACACACACAGTAAGGGGTAGTCACACATGCAAAGAATAAAATAATAATAATAATAACGTTGTGGTATGCTTTTGAGAGTGTTCAGTGAAGCGTGTTGTGTTGTGTTGTGTTGTGGTAGGGAGGAACAAGGTCACGTAAAAATAATGATTCTTGTAATTCACGGTACCCATTATTAACTGGTGTGAGTCGTTTAGGTGGCTGTCTCTCCCTCCCCCTCCTTCATCTATCTCTATTTCCTTCCCATTTCCTCCCTTGCCTTCCCTTCTCATCAGCTCCCTTCATCCCCCTTTACCCCTACATCCCTGCTTTTATCTCTATTCTCACCCTCCCCTCCACTTCTATCTATATCTCCAACTCCACTCCACCCCTGTTTCTGTCTTCAGCTCCACTACTCCTCCCTTCTTGATCATCCCCAGACTCCCCCTCCCTTCCGAGCACTCCACCACCTACAGTAGCCTATATATCTTTGCCCTAGTGACTGTTTGAGAGGTATAAGAATGTTGAATGTGTTATGTGTACTACCAGTAGGAGGATTGAAAGGAAGATGTACTTGTGATACGTAATTTCTGACCAGAGACGAACGGCAGGCACCACACACACATACACTAACTGCATTCAAACTCAGACTCTATAGGTGTACTGTGTGGGGAAATGGGTAATACCAGGCGATTCGAAGCTTTCTGCTCCTCACACTCTGGTCGGAAATTATGTATCACGAGTGTACAGTCGATTTCAATTGTCCTGTCAACACCTACGAATGAAACGGCCTCGATAAATTATTCATGTTCACTTTCATTCACCAGACACAAGACATTTTATTTTGACAGTTCACCGATGCCTGACTGTGGTGGTTGGTGTATGTCTGTTTATTATAAGGTGTAAATTATTATCGTTCCGTGGACATCAAGGTGTCTCACGTGTTTATGGGGAATGGCTGGTCATAAATCTTGGAGTGAAGCACAAAATTACTACCGGTGGCAAACAGGGATACAAGTTGTTGGGAAAAACATTAAACCTTGCTTGAGACGATGTTTACTACACCACGGACGACACTTATCCACATGCACCTGAAACAACAACAACAACAACAACAACAACAACAATAATAATAATAATTATAATAATAATAATAATAATAATAATAATAATAATAATAATGGAAGCAACGTAATCATCATATCACCAGGAAAAAATTAAAAGTTCATACCGTCCTTCACTAATAATAACAAAACCAGCACCAACACTGCATGTATTATAACACCAGGTGTAATAAAACGACGTGTTATAAATGCACCTAACCACACACATACACACACACACTCTCTCTCTCGCTCTCTCTCTCTCTCTCTCTCTCTCTCTCTCTCTCTCTCTCTCTCTCTCTCTGATCCATGTGTAGGCGTCACAGTCTGTGGTTTTGTTACACGAGCAGCAGTTTTGTTTTTGTTGTATAGACGAATGATTTAGCTGCCAAGGACGAGGATCTGAGAATGAAAGAGAGAGGGAAGGAAGGGTGAAATAATGGAAGGGTGGGATGGAGGGATGAAAGGAGAGTAAAAGAGAAAGAAGGAGGGAAGGAAGAGTGAAATAATGGAAGGGTGGTATGGAGGGAAGAAGGGAGAGTAAGAGAGAAAGGTAATTAATTATTTTTATCAGCAATTTATTTATCTGGATGATGAAAGTATAATGCAGGGATGAAAGAACTACATGTGCAGTAAACTAGAATGAGAATACATTATGAAAAAAAAAAAAAGGTAAATTAATAAAAGAGATGGATCCTGAGGAATGTTATTAGACTAAAAGATAATTAGGGTAAACAGATAAATTTTTTTGATGGCGAGTATTGTGTGGAAACATCTTGCAAAAAAAAAAAATAATAATAATCTGCTTTGATGTTCTTGTGTCGAATGTTTGAGTGTCATAGTGTTTGTTTTCTTTTCGTGTTGTCGATTGTGATGCTAAATTATTTGGCGCCAAATTATCGAGTGCCAAGATATTATGCTCAGTCGACGTTTTGATTGCAAGAATTGTACGGTGCCTAATTTTATTTATTTTATGCAAGAATCTTTTTTTGTTTTCTTATGTTACAATTATGGAAGGTGAAAGTGGAAAGGGAGGGATGAATCGAGTGTGAATGAGGGCCAAGTAGGAAAATAAAAAAATGGTAAAACTGGAGGATGAAGTGTGAGATGTGTGTTGGAATTGTGAAGACGGGACAAGGTAGAGTGGAAAATTGGTGAAGAAGAAGAAGAAGAAGAAGAGAGAGAGAGAGAGAGAGAGAGAGAGAGAGAGAGAGAGAGAGAGTTACAGAGGGAGGGAGAGAGGGAGAGAGGGGAGGGAAGAGGGAGAGTGGATTTGAGTAGTGTGTTGGTGGGCGTGGTGGGTGACTGTGGACGAGATTACAACCACCAACACCACCAACACCAACACCAACACGACCATCATCATCATCATTATAGTTCCCAGGCAAACGTACTCACACATGAAGCCATAATTTCTGTCACACCTCTGTCAGGAATTTGAGGACGAGGGAGGGGCAAGGTAAATGGGGAGAAGGATCGAGGGGAAATCTGGAGCGTTTGGTTATTAAAGGGAGGAATAAAGAATGAGAAAGGGAATCTGGAAAGCTTAGAGGAAAGATAGGAGAATATTTTTACGTGGACCATTGTATGTTTTTCTTCGTCAAATATTATAATGTTTGATATGAGGAAGAAGGAAGGAGAGATAGGAAAAGGAAATTTGGTAATGCAATATAGTGAAATGAAAAAAAAAAAATTAGGTACTGAGGGAAAAAGGAAGTCAGGGATGCTTGAGGGAAAAGTAAAAAAGTGAAATTTGTAGGTGAAGGATTTGACGTTACAATGCTAAGAAGGAAGGAAGAGTGAAGGAAAATGAGAATATCTTGACTGACGTGTTTTGTTTGGAGGTAGAAAATGTAATAAGAGTGATGCTTGAAGTTGAAGGCCTTTGAAGAGTATAAGAGAAGGATGTTATTATTGGAGTGCTTGAAGGCAGGATTGGGTCGAAAATTGAGGCAGTTTTTGCATAGGATCATAATAGGAGGTGAGGGGAAGGGAGAGGATGTGAGGAGAGGGAAAGGGAGAGAAGGAGAGCTGAGGGAATGGGAGAGAAGGAGAGCTGAGGGAATGGGAGAGAAGGAGAGGGAATGGGAGAGGAGGAGAGAGCTGAGGGGGGGATGGGAGGAGAGGAGAGAAAAACAAAAAAGGATGAATGAAAATGAGAGGAGGAGGAAAGGCAATCAAAATCTACGAGCAGCATGTAGAACATTGTGAAGGCTGGCTGGTGAGAAGCTTTGTCACGAGACGGGCGGGGACTGTAGGGGCGGACACGGTGCTTATTTATAAACTGCTACCGTCACTGCTTGCGTCTCCGTAATCACGCTGTTGTGCCGTTATGCCGCCAGGGGGTTCAGGGCCTTGAGAGACAGCTGAGGTATATTAGCGAGGCGGACTTGAATCTCTTCGTCAGACA
The DNA here is from genome assembly GCA_034508575.1 of Petrolisthes manimaculis. Taxonomy (NCBI): domain Eukaryota; kingdom Metazoa; phylum Arthropoda; class Malacostraca; order Decapoda; family Porcellanidae; genus Petrolisthes; species Petrolisthes manimaculis. The sequence goes on along the minus strand of JAWZYT010002080.1, from coordinate 80,332 downwards.
GCTCCCTCCAAGCGGGTGGGTCACAACTGAACTTTACGACCGAATCAACTCAGGAAACATGTTGACGTTGGTGAGTAGTAGTGGTGGTGGTGGTAGGGGTGATGGTGGTAGTGGTTGTGGTGGTAGGGGTGAGGGTGGTGGTAGTGGTATATTGTTATTGTTTGGAGGTGGTAATAGTAGTAGTCATAGTAGTTGTTATTGTTGTTGTAGTAGTTGTATTAGTAGTTGTACTAGTTGTAGTAATAGTAGTGTAGTAATAGTAGTAGTAGTAGTAGTAGTAGCAGTAGTAGTAGTAGCGGCTGCTACAAACTATAGCTAATTGTATTGTTGTTGTTGTTTTGAAATACGAATGACAACTAAGATATGGACTAATTTAATGTAAGGGTTTCTGGATAACATTATCATTGTCATTGAATACCTGTTTCTATCATTCTTCCTTCTGAATCGGACTAAAGTCAGTCACTTTATCGAGGATAAATGCTCTAATTAGTGATATTACATATTATCATAACTTTATAAGCAGAGGTAATATTATGATTTCCAAGGATTAATATTTCTATCCTGCAGTTCATTCACAAATGCATTTCACAGCTGTTACATCTAACTATTTAATTACACTCAATCGAAGAATTTAATATTTTCGACAGACATCACGATCTTTATATTTCTAACTACCTAAAATCTAATTGAACAAATTATCACAGAACATTTCGGTTTTAGAATGCTGGTATTTTTATATATAATTTCCCAAAGAGTTAGTTTTTCCTCCTGGCACACAGATTTAACATTATTCCTTAAACATTTAGATTATTGCTCCCGATATCTGTGTATTCAAAATGTAATTCCAATTATATAGATATAAATGTTTACACAAATATGACGCAATATATTAAATTTTCAAATATATCACAGTATCTTTTTAAACTACTCTCTCTCTCTCCTTGATAACCTTGGCTCCGCTACACTGACAGCCGTGGTAAACTAAGGTTGTATTTGTCAGTCTCAAATCACGCTTCTACTCGCACATTATAGAGTGAGTTGTATCACAGACTAAGGTTACATTCATGTTGCTATTCTCAGTCATGTTTATACTCTCCTAGTGACTGTTGTGTGTTTGGCACACAAATAAACTATTTTACATATCTGCATGTTTTGTTTGCCAAGTTAAGTTTACATAAACTTTATCATTATTAGATAATTCTTGTATAGCACACACGAAATTGTGTGCCAAACTGTCATATGTGTTTTGCATTTGTAATTTTGAAATGTTATTCCTAAATTGCAGCGTGTGTTGTGTGTGGTGTTGGCAGTGGCTGTGGTGGGTATCCAAGGTGAAGGTGAAGGAGACATTCACAAGGCAGAGGAATCTATATTCCGTGAACAGGTGGAACTTGGTCATGGTAAACACTTTTCTCATGGAGTTCATCCTGGTACTGTAAACCATGTTGGCTCAAATGTCCATGTACCAGTCCATGCTACAACCTCAGTCCATCATGGCCCAGTCCATGCCAAAACATCTATCAGCCATGGCCCGGTCCACACCACTAGTTCTGTCCATCATGGTGCTGATGTCCATGCTGTTGGTCCAGTGGTACACGCTGGTCCAGTAGTACATGCTGGTCCAGTAGTACATGCTGGTCCAGTAGTACATCCTGGTCCAGTTGTACATGCTGGTCCAGTGGTACATCCTGGTCCAGTAGTACATCCTGGTCAAGTCCATCCCAATCCAACCTACATTACTATTCATAAAAGTAATGCTATCCATGGTGTCCATGGTGGTTCTATCCTTGGTGGTGTTACCCATGGTGGTGCTACTTATGGTGGTGTTACCCATGGTGGTGTTACCCATGGTGGTGTTACCCATGGTGGTGTTACCCATGGTGGTTCTATCCATAGTGGTATTTCTCATGGTGGTGTTACCCATGGTGGTGCTACTTATGGTGGTGCTACTCATGGTGGTGTTATCCATAGTGGTGTTACACATGGTGGTGTTACCCATGGTGGTGGTGTTACCCATGGTGGTGGTATTACACATGGTGGTGGTGGTAGTGGTGTCAAGGGTATCTCTGTGGTTCATCATCCAGTTGTTGTGGCTCCCGTCCAGGTCGCTGCTCCAGCTCCCGTTCACCCTGTCTACCCCACAGTCAAGGAACCTCACCAACCAGTTGTCTCCCAGTACCACACCCAGGATGGTTATGGCGGATATGCCTTCGGGTACAATGCTGGCAGTTCCTCCCGTGACGAGACCCGTGACGCCTATGGCAATGTTCGCGGTTCCTTCAGTTACGTGGATGACTACGGTAACGTGCAGACCCAACACTACACAGCAGGTTATGGTGGTTTCCAGGTGAAAGGAACAAACCTTCCCGTCCAGGTCACTGACCGTCGCCATAAGCGCTCTTACGCCATCTTCCCCGCCTCCACTGAACCCCTCTATGGCAGGACCAGCTATGGTGGGAGAAGGACAAGCTCTGTGTCTCGTGTGGTGGAAGGGCCAGTCGTAGTTAACAGACACCACGAGTACAACCACGGTGTACCTGAATATGGACACCCTGGATATGTGGTTCCAACTTACAATACTCCAGTTTATGGAAACACTGGTTTCTCCTACGGTTATTCCGCTGTTCCTACTTACGGTTATGCTACTGGACCCATCCACGGTGGACTTCACAACAACCCAGGCTATGGCTTTGGTCACTGAGGACAGAAGAGATAATATACTGTCAGTCAGAACCATCAACAACCAACGTCGTCTCGAGAGTGCTAAGAGCTGATGGACTGAAACTAAACACACTAATCTTTTTATCTAACTTATCGAAAAGATGAAACTCTGGTTATAAGAATAAATACAGTTTAATACCGAGGTCAAAATTATCTCCAAAATTAGACAGTATTCAGCAGGTAACCAATGTTGTTCCGTCAGCCTCAGCAGCTCAAGACGTGAGTAGCGTCAAGTACATGTATGTTCAAAGTCCCTCCTGTGTTTTATCTGACCCACTGTAGTTAGTCACCTCCTTCTTCGCTCTTCTCTTTGGGATTATATGCAAGAAAAATCAATAGGCCAGGCGGTAACGATGGCCACCCAGTACGATGGCCTCATGGACTAGTACTACACAGGCATCGTTATCATCAAGGCTATGACTTTTTATTGCATGCAGCCAATTGTATAAAGTATTAAAATTGTACAATATATTATATCTGGAAAAGAATACATGTTTTTTTTCTCTTACCTTTAGTTGAATTTCTAATTTGAAGAACCATTCAATAAAAAAATATTAAAAAAACACCATTGACTTAACTGGAACGAAAAGCTACACTATATACTCCATTCTTTTTACATGAAAAAATGTACCCCCTCATTTAATTAGTTGGCTTTTTATATTTTTCAGTCAAGATAATTCCATAGGAGACAATATACAACAATGTTTACGTGAATTTCTGCTTATCCACAAATATAAACCCTAAAATATATATATGAGACAAGCTTCTGCAGTGTTATATTTAGGGGAGTAACCTATTATAGGAAATGGGAACGCTACTGATTAATTCCTCCAAACTATGCCAGGAAACAGAATCCCTCCATATGAAATTATACAGGGGATGTGTTTTATAGGTGAGTTTGGAGGCCTATATTTACTCCAATTTGAACACAAAACGTTGCTTCCCTTAAATAGAAGGATGTAGGTGTAATTGTCAGAGGTTAATAATCAATGCAGCTTTATTATGGGTGTCTTATATCTTCAGTTTAAATTAACACATATTCAGGAAAGACACAAAGTCATAGATTAGAGCAAAAACTGATTATCCAGATTATCTCGCTCATTTTTATATTATTTTTTTGTATAATTTTGATTCCCCTTGTACACCACTCAAAAAAGTATGCACGTCACAGATCATTAACACACTCACACACACACACACACACACACACACACACACACACACACACACACACACACACACACACACACACACACACACACACACACACACACGTACATTCATTTCAATAACATTCCATGAGCAGTACAGTACCAACTAAGGTGACCAATTGTACTTATCATAGTTAGTGCATGGCTAATTGTTTGTTATTAACGTATTTCGTATTGCTGCATGAAATTACATTGGTTCTGTATTAAAGTCTAAATGTTGTGAGGTATAGAAAAATATGTGATAATTCGACTTCGTTTATTATACAAATTAATACGAATGATTAAATCAGATCATATGAACATTTATCCTTACAATATGTACACATGTACATTTGGTATAAACCCATCAACACCTGGACAAAGACTACACGTTATAATATAAAGGTAATCTTGTTCACGGTGCTCTATGGTGTTTATCGTCCTCTGACTGTGTTGTCTTATTTTGTGTCTGGTGCTGCGGCGGCTGCGGCAGCGGCTTCGTCGTAGGCAATCTTGAATGCAACTTTAGCAGCTGCAACCTCTGGGGTGTCCTGGACGGGCTGTGGGAGGGCAAGGGCGGCGGGGGCCTCAGGAGCGTCAGGTGCTACAGGCAGATTGGTGGCGGCCACACGGAAGCCGAGGGCGTCAGCTACGTAGTGTTGGGTCTGTAGTTTTCCCTCAGAGTCTACGTAGTTGTAGGAACCACGAACAACACCGAAGGCATCACGAACTTCAGAACGTGAGGAGGGACCACCTGAATAACCGAAGGAGTATTGGCCGAACTCATCCTGGGCGTGGTACTGGGACTGAACAGGAGCAATGGGAGCCACATTGTAGGTGAGTGGGTTATGAGCAACAGTTCTCAGGGCAAGGGGTGAGTGAGCCAGGGCATTGTAAGCGAGAGGGGCAGTATAAGGGTGGAGGGCAGGGTAGCCTCCCAGGACACCAGGATAGTTGTACACACCAGGATAACCCAACAGACGCCCACTACCACACACCACCACACCAGCCAAACATAGTACAGTCTGTTGGAGATAAACACACATTACAGGAAATAAGAAATGTTCATAAGATACATGGATATAATTATGTGCAAATAAATTATTATAAATAAAATAAATGTGAAACCATTATGAATTTTTTTATAAGATAGGCCTACATGGATATATATGCAAATAATTAGTAAAAAAATAATAGTGTACCAAAACTATTTATCTCATTCTGAAGAAGTATTATGCACCAACATTATCGGCATACACAGTATATAATATGTGTGTAATTTCCACTTTCTATAGACTTATTTATAAAGTGAGTTAGTTAGTATATCCACAGAGGACAGGAGTACTCACCAGAGCGTTCATGATGACCCACCGGTAAGGAGCTGTCTGGTGAAGAGATGGCCGGGCACTCTCTTATATATACATGTTGTGGTGGTGGTGGTGGTGGTGGGCGCAGTGGAAAGGGAAGAAGGGAGGGGCTGGCTGGTGTAGGGTGTGGCTGAAGGTCTCACCAGGGGCTTCATGGCCTTCTACCTGTTTCGTCTGCCACACCATCCTCACTTTATTGTCTCTCTCTCTCTCTCTCTCTCTCTCTCTCTCTCTCTCTCTCTCTATATATATATATATATATATATATATATATATATATATATATATATATATATATATATATATATATATATATATATATATATCGGTATTTGTTTTCATTTGTTTTCATCGTCTAACTTCTGTTGTCTGATATAAACTAAAAATGTAACCAGTTATGTGTCTAGTACACCACATTACACAACGGTATTACACACACACACACACACACACACACACACACACACACACAAATACGAATATGACGAAACGTCAACGTGAATCTGGACAAAATTTGCACTTTCAGATTTTGTTTATGTTAATCAAGCGTTCTTTACATAATATCATATCTTATTAATCTGTGTATTTATCTATCTACATGTGTGTGTGTGTGTGTGTGTGTGTGTGTGTGTGTGTGTGTGTGTGTGTGTGTGTGTGTGTGTGTGTGTGTGTGTGTGTGTGTGTGTGTGTGTGTGTGTGTGTGTGTGTGTGTGTGTGTGTGTGTGTGTGTGTGTGTCTGAGAATTCAACAGACACCTCTGTTTTCCGTCATAGTTTGACCTAAAGACATTATCCCACTACCTGTTCCTCATTTCCATTATCTTTTTCCATAGCTTGTAATTATTGCCCTATCTATCTCTTCCTTTGGCGGCATATGACCCTTTATGTTTACGTCTTCAACTGGACGAGTCACTGACCAGAGTTCATAATTATTTTCCTCTAACCAAATTTGCTACTGTACTAAGTGAAATGTGATGGGAGTTGACGCCCCTTCGTTCCCAAGCTGATCTCTTTTTAGCTCGACAACTGCCCCTCCCTTCATTCTTATTCATCCATGGGTTGGTATTTTCTCTTTGTATCCTTCTCCTTCGGTATTATTATTAAACATATGTTCTAGTGAAGGGGAGTAGTACAGTGTTGGTAATTATGGAGCAACTGATTCATCCATACTAGTTCGTGCAACAGGCCACCATTATTTTTGTCAATCTGTTCCTGTTTCCTGGTATACTTTGGAGGAATCAAGGTGGTTTTTTTTTACTACCTCTTGTTCTCCTTTATTGTTCTTTACTCGTTCACTTTCTAACTTTGGTTCGCTGGGTTAATTATTCTCACATCGTATATACCCTTGTCATTGATACTATACCCATGGTAGTGTTAAAGCATACAAATGGACGAGATAGGTTTCACACCACCTCTCTCTCTCTCTCTCTCTCTCTCTCTCTCTCTCTCTCTCTCTCTCTCTCTCTCATACAAAGGTTACCTGCTGACTAAATTAAAGCTGTTTGCATTTTATCTCTTCAGTGACATTGTCGTGTATTATTTTGTTCATTCGTAGCCATAATTATTTACTATTTAATATTTTTGAGAAAGTGCTTTGGTTCCTTGAAAATATATATGATCTTCTTTGATAATTCTGCATCAAAACAATAAATAATAGGTTTATATTGGTGTGCATGATAAACACATATATGTTTTTTTTTTAGTACATTTTATTATTGAAACACAGTAGAGAAGAGAAGTAATAACTACTACAACATGGACAAGTTGTCAGTGTTTTGTTGTATATTTTTGAGGATTCTTTAGCTTCTAATTCGCCAACAACGTTATACTCCATTAAGTGGGTACCGTAGTACAGTAGTTACACAGTGTTGGTAAATCCGGACAACTGATTCCTCCAAACTATTCAGAGCAACAAGACACCATTATTGCTGTTAATTTGGTCCTGTTTCCTGGCATACTTTGGAGGAATCAAGGCTCTCTAATGAACTAACTGTATATTATCTCCTTAAAAGGCTTCCCAGGGTACAACTGTTTTTACAAAGAACGATGCATACGCTGAGAAAAACAAACGAACTCTATGTCACTCATTCATCTTCTATACTGACCTCTTGTGTTGGCTGACATGACTTTTGTCTCGACACGGAAACCTGTATCATGCTCATTCCAATGTGTAACCTGTGACGTGCCCTGCATGGGGTGAGTTGGACCCTCAGAGACGGCGTCACCAACCTTTGAATAGTGTGTGGTAACGCCGGGAGCAGGGCCGAGTGGGTCAGGAGTTAAGCAGGTTTCACATGGGCCTATTTTTCTCCATTCTGTGGCCAATCTACTTTAGCTCTAGATCGGGGGATGATGGACGGAAAACAGAGGAAATACACGCCAATGTTTTAAACTCATTTGGGAGATGGCATACTTTACGGGAGGTGAAAGGTAACATTAGCTGAAGGATGTTGGAAGTACAGGGCAACAGAGGCAGAGAAACCGTTATAAGGGAAAGTGAAACGAAAGGAGAAAACTGACTGCAACCCCAAGCTTCTAGCGGGGCCCAGTAGCAACCACGGTGGTGGCGGTGGCGGTGGTGGAAGCTGAACTGTTTTCTGGGTCACCTGATTCCTTTGGCTTGTCTTGTTTTGGTTCTTGGATGTCCATTAAAGGTGGGATTGTTGTTACCTCGGGTTCTTCCGTGGCCAAGTCTGATTCCTCAACATTGTCTTCGTTGTTGTTGTTGTCACCGTCTTGGGACACGGGCTCTACTTCAGTGGTGTCTGGGGAAACATGCTCGGTTTTCTGGGGTGCATACTCAAAGACTTGTGATGGAGAGACATTGACCCACGGCTGCTGGACGACATCTGCTCTGTAGTCGTAGTTTTGCGTCTTGATGTTTCCCCTCGAGTCCAGGAAGTTGAAGGTTCCCCTGACGATGCCTTGAAGATCGAGCGTCTCTGAGCGTGAGGTGATGGGGCCCTGATGGTAAGTGAAGGAGTATCCCACTAGACCACCCGAGCACCAGCCTACCGCCACTGCTGACACACACAGTACTCTCTGACCAGGAAGAAAACATATATATGTGTTAGATACACATACAAACTCTCTGTAACAAAGTATGCAAACCTACTATGTATAATTATTATATAAATACACTATAAATCACTCTCTCTCTTCCTCTCTCCCTTTCTCTCTCTCTCTCACTCTCTCACTCTCACTTTCTCTCTCTCTCTCTCTCTCTCTCTCTCTCTCTCTCTCTCTCTCTCTCTCTCTCTCTCTCTCTCTCTCTCTCTCTCTCTCTCTCTCACACACACACACAACAAATATATCATGGTGGTAAATCTGGAGCAGCTGATGCCTTCAAATTACTCCAAGCAACAGACCACCATAATCATTGTTAACCTATAGTCCTGTTTCCTAGCATGCTTTAGAGGAATCAGAATGCTCTAATGTAGTGTACCAATAGAGACAACTAAATCCCTTAATAAGACAGCAAGACTCACCAGAATATTCATGTTGTTGGTTGGGAAGGAAGGTCGGGAATGGAATAACGAGGGGGTGCAAGGGTAGAGGCCACTTTATATACCCCTTGGCCAGCTCATCCTCACAACCCACAAAAACAACAAAGGGAGGAGGAGGAGGAGTCTGTCTGGCGGTCATACACAACACATATAGGGACCATAAATAAAGTCGTAGTTAAATTGAAGGGTTGTTCATTCATCCAGACTGTACACCAAAACAGATCCCCCCTATACGTTTACTGTGGTGGTGGTTTGTTTCCCGGTGTGGTATGGAGGATTATGTAGCCCTTCAGTTCGTCCACAACAGACTATAGAACCTTTACTGTCTTTAGCCTGGACTCCACATCACACCGTCTCTCCTTTGTCTACATTCCAGGACACTCTACAATGTTAGTGATTAAACAGATTGTCACTCGTGTCTGGAATTGAAAATAGGACAACCCAAATTGTAAACGGAAATTGATATAAACACATCTACTTTTCGCAAAATTTGACCATATGAATAATGAATTATATATGTATATATATTTTTTATGCATATATAATCAATTTTCTTTTCCTCCATAGGTGTGTGTGTGTGTGTGTATGTGTGTGTGTGTGTGTACAAATCTTAATTAAATACTTTTATATAGCGACCATTACCGTAGTTCTACACAGAGTCATATAAATTATCGAAAAATTATAAGATACAAACTTATCAAACTTTCCCACAAAACGACATTTACAGTATTATTAGGAGGGTATAATTTGTTTTGGGAAATAGTCTGAATAAATCGAGAACAACCTTATACCCATTAACTACAACACCAACAGAGATACCCCCTAACTACAACAGCAACAGAGATACCCCCTAACTACAACAGCAACAGAGATATCCCCTAACTACAACAGCGTCAGAGCAGAGGGTTATGTAAGGGTCTCCGTCCTTGCCTGAAATTACCCTGCTGAGTATATGATGGATGGGGGGGACTTCTCAGACTCATCCAGGTTAAATCTTACTCGTGATCTCTACTCACAAACCAACTCGCATGTGCTGTAGATTCACTCACAGGCTGATCTACTCACAGTCTATATTATTTACAATATTACTCGCAATCTCTACTCTCAGTCTTGAAAGCAAGCTAATCACACAAATGTATCCACTTCTGCTAACTCACAATCTTTATATAAACTCACTCGCTGTCACTACTCGCAATCAATACTTGGTACTCACAGGCTTACTCACAGTCTTACTCACTTATATTTTCCTTCCTACCTATTCCTAAAATCAGTACTCGTGGTAAAGGAAAGGGCGTCCGATTTTAACAAACTATAACACGAAATATATCCCCCATTATTTTGTATGCTGAGCTACTAACTTGTTTCCTGGCATAGGTAGTTTAGACTCTAGAGGAACCAGTAGTCTTTTATCTTACCAATATTAGAAGACTCCCTTAAATTACAGTGTTAGCAGATATGTTAGCTTTGTCAGTTTATTTCCTTATTCCTTGCCAGTTCTGTCCCACTTTGTTTTTCTTTCACTATTCATAGATAATAATTATATCGTCTAACATTATCATTCTTACGATAATATAATTATATGAGAGACACAAACTGGGCCTGACCCTGCATAGATCTGAATAATATTACATGTCCCTCAGGATATAATATGACTTTCATGCCATTTACCAAGTATCCCCTCAACTGTGGAATACTCGTAGGCTATGTATACGAACCCAGCATTAGTTTGTGAACAGTTTTGGTCTGTAGCATTTTTACATTGTTATTCCTTCAAAGAGAATCAATGCTATTTTTATATCATTTGTTAAGTTGTATTTTTTTTTCCTGTTGAACAAACACGTGTAAGATTGTCTGCTATTTGTTCCAATAATTATTACATTTATTCCTGTACACATGGATAAGGGATAAACAGATAATAAATGAATGATTTATTTAATGTTCATAGTATCGTTATATAACAATATGTGTTTAAGTTAGTCAGTTGTTTATATATTGTAATGATGTGATATTTGTCCAATGAGGTTCATCTTGAAGTGGTTCAGTAGTTGGCAGAAGGTTTGTATGTTGGTCAGTTGTTTATATATTGTAATGATGTGATATTTGTCCAATGAGGTTCATCTTGAAGTGGTTCAGTAGTTGGCAGAAGGTTTGTATGTTGGTCAGTTGTTTATATATTGTAATGATGTGATATTTGTCCAATGAGGTTCATCTTGAAGTGGTTCAGTAGTTGGCAGAAGGTTTGTATGTTGGTCAGTTGTTTATATATTGTAATGATGTGATGTTTGTCCAATGAGGTTCATCTTGAAGTGGTTCAGTAGTTGGCAGAAGGTTTGTATGTTGGTCAGTTGTTTATATATTGTAATGATGTGATATTTGTCCAATGAGGTTCATCTTGAAGTGGTTCAGTAGACCCTGTAGGAAGTGGCGTGGCCTGGGTTGTTCATAATCTTGATCATCTCGGCGTCCCTTGGCATTGCTGGGGAGGCAGCGGTGTAAGTGGAAAAAGCAGGAATTCCACTGTAAGGGGTGATTCCGGCAAAGTTGGTGAAGGAGGGGATGGAGGAGTAGGTGAATGGACGAGACATGATGGAAGGATAAGAGTATTGGAGTGGAGAAGGGAAGCCAAGAGGAGAGGTGAAGGCAGGAAGTGCTGCAATGGATCGCTTCTTACGGGATTCAGGTTTGGCTTGTGATTCTTGTGTATCAAGAGCCACGTCTACGGCAGCAGCCTTAGCCTTACTATAAACAGCTAGAAAGTCAGCCCTAGCAGCTGCAACCTCTGGTGTGTACTGAACTGGCTGTAGGGCGGGAACTTCAGGCACTTCAGGAGCTACAGGAAGGTTGGTGGCTTCAACACGGAAACCTTCAGCATCAGATACATAGTACTGAGTCTGTACCTCACCATCAGCATCAATATAGTTGAAGGAACCACGTACATTGCCGAACAAATCACGAGTCTCTGATCGAGAAGAGGGACCTCCAGCAAAGCTGAATGAATACTGACCGAATTCATCCTGAGCATGATACCGGGACTGGATGGGAGCCATGGATGCTATATTGTAAGGTGAAGCAGCCAATGAAGAGATTGATGGTGTGTTGTAAGTCAAAGGTGAAACACCCAGGTATCTCTGAGGGATGGGATATGCACCAAAAGGACGTACCAGGTCACCAACTGGAGTGCTTTCAATGTCACCTGCTTTGATTGTCACATCTTCAATAATAGGTCTGGCTTGAGGATATCCGTAGCGTAGGTAGTTAGAGTAGATGCTGTTGGAGATGTATCCACCAAGGTTGGATCCAACATACACTCCTGAGATGCCTCCATACACATTGGGATACCTCAGTAGTTGTGTACTGCCACAAGCAACGGCAGCCAAGGAGAGCACCACCTGTGTTCAGAAGTGGAAAGTTTAGTACAGTGAGACATTGTGGATGAAACTCAAAATTAAATCAGGTCTACCTAATGCAAAATATGATCATAACAAATACAGATGGAGTAGGCTATGTGTAGTATATCAGCGATGGGAGTAAATTATCAAAACAGTGTAACACATAACAGAATGGCATTGTGTGTCCAGTGTGAATGAAATACAACAACAATACACATCATCACTTTTGGACACAATAACAACACACGAACTTGGTCCCTCCAACTCACCAGAACCTTCATTGTTGTTGTTGTTGACGCAGGGTGTAGAGCTGACTGTCTGCATAGGCTACAGATGACACCAACCCTTTTATATCCCATGCTGCTCATCCTCACACCCTACCCATACATAGAAAAAAAAAGGGTGGGGGGAACAAAAAGAAAAAAAAAAAGTGGTTTGGGAGGTTTGGTCTGGTTTCTACTCCCGCCTTCATTTTTTTTTTTTTTTTTTTTACTTTTTCTTTTTTATAACCGTCCCTCTTTTCCCTCAACCTACCCATAGCCACGGCTTCCTCAAGGTCGATACCGAAGCATCCTCCTCTCCCTATACATATTCAAAAGTACCCCTGTCAGGTTCAATCGATCAGTTTTTCTTGGGTGAATTATTTTCCAGTTTGAGAGAGAGAAAGAGAGAGAGAGAGAGAAATAAGAAAGAGACATTCTTTATTTGCAAAATATACTTGGATTAACTGTAAATTGTTTACCAAGAACATCTCATAACGTTCTAAGAAGTTAGTTGGCTATAAATTATTATTGAGCTACTTTAATCTGCCAGCCCACAGTGACCTTGGAGATGCTGTGACAACAACGGGAGTCGTTCTAAAGTAGCACGTGTTTATACAGATGGACCCTTATATCCTCGTTGGTTTTTTTGTCAGGTTTGGTAAGGATGAGAGGATGAGCAGTGGATATATAAGGAGAGGAGTCATCTCTGGTAAAGCAGACACACTGTTCCTAACACTGAGACAACATGAAGCTTCTGGTAAGTAAAAGTATACCTTATAATTCCATCTCAAACTTTAGGTAACTTTAGGTAGTTGTAACAATAAGTAGAACTTTAACTGCATTATAATATTTGATGCATCACACAGTTTTGACAAATATATTGGTTTCTTTTCACAATACTAATATAATTATTATTTCCACACATCATTACAGGTTGTGCTTTCCTTTGTGGCTGTGGCTTGTGGTAATCCACAGTTGTTGGGTTATCCTGGCATGTATGGAAGTTACCCTGGCATGTATGGAAGTTACCCTGGCATGTATGGAAGTTACTTCAACTCCAACCTTGGTGCCTACCCTAACTACCCTAACTACCCTAACTACCTACGCTACGGATATCCTCAAGCCAGACCTATTATTGAAGATGTGACAATCAAAGCAGGTGACATTGAAAGCACTCCAGTTGGTGACCTGGTACGTCCTTTTGGTGCATATCCCATCCCTCAGAGATACCTGGGTGTTTCACCTTTGACTTACAACACACCATCAATCTCTTCATTGGCTGCTTCACCTTACAATATAGCATCCATGGCTCCCATCCAGTCCCGGTATCATGCTCAGGATGAATTCGGTCAGTATTCATTCAGCTTTGCTGGAGGTCCCTCTTCTCGATCAGAGACTCGTGATTTGTTCGGCAATGTACGTGGTTCCTTCAACTATATTGATGCTGATGGTGAGGTACAGACTCAGTACTATGTATCTGATGCTGAAGGTTTCCGTGTTGAAGCCACCAACCTTCCTGTAGCTCCTGAAGTGCCTGAAGTTCCCGCCCTACAGCCAGTTCAGTACACACCAGAGGTTGCAGCTGCTAGGGCTGACTTTCTAGCTGCTTATAGTAAGGCTAAGGCTGCTGCTGTAGACGTGGCTCTTGATACACAAGAATCACAAGCCAAACCTGAATCCCGTAAGAAGCGATCCATTGCAGCACTTCCTGCCTTCACCTCTCCTCTTGGCTTCCCTTCTCCACTCCAATACTCTTATCCTTCCATCATGTCTCGTCCATTCACCTACTCCTCCATCCCCTCCTTCACCAACTTTGCCGGAATCACCCCTTACAGTGGAATTCCTGCTTTTTCCACTTACACCGCTGCCTCCCCAGCAATGCCAAGGGACGCCGAGATGATCAAGATTATGAACAACCCAGGCCACGCCACTTCCTACAGGGTCTACTGAACCACTTCAAGATGAACCTCATTGGACAAATATCACATCATTACAATATATAAACAACTGACCAACATACAAACCTTCTGCCAACTACTGAACCACTTCAAGATGAACCTCATTGGACAAACATCACATCATTACAATATATAAACAACTGACTAACTTAAACACATATTGTTATATAACGATACTATGAACATTAAATAAATCATTCATTTATTATCTGTTTATCTCTTATCCATGTGTACAGAAATAAATGTACTAAATATTGGAACAAATAGCAGACAATCTTACACGTATTTGTTCAACAGGAAAAATATAGATACAACTTAAAAGTAATGATATGAAAGAAGCAATGATTCACTTTGAAGGAATAACAATATAAAAATGCTACAGTCCAAAACAGTCTACACACAACTGACCTACATACAAATCAACCTTCTGCCAACTATTATACTCCAATACTGTTACCATTCATATGTCTCTAATAAACACTTCATTTCTATGTTCGTATTTTCTGTTTCTCTTTGGATAAAAACAATGTTGCGAGAACTGGGGAATGTCATGTTTTATAAGTTTGTAGTATTGAAGGGAATTGATATAATGAAACTAATTACTGTTCTGAAAATAATCACAAAGACACCCTGAAACATACAGAATAATATATAAGGAAAATTACTAAGGAAAAGTGTATTGGGTGGTGTTGACAGTAATTGTGAAGATTTGTCAATGTTGAGAGATTCTGTTGCAGGCTGAAACAATTCTTTACTTTCTGTTTTCATACCATATTACTGGATATACTTTTGACTCTTTGATGTTGTTAATAAATGTTCAATTTAATGAGAAGCACAGTGTTGGTAAATCTGGAGCAACTAATTTCAACAAACTACAGCTAAATACACTAAACGAATAAAAAGATCGAGTAATGATCTTATTTACTGACGAGGCTTTATGTGTAGAGTGAATCATCTGCCTTGTTACATATCAATGGGAGATTAAACAGTGATATTTTCCAGCATTTTGGAGAGAGCAATCATCAGGTGATCAGTATAATCATGTGTAGTTTCCCAATTCAATTAAGGAATGTATGTAACCAATACAAATTAAAGAATACATGTAACTCCAGACATCTGTCCACCTGGGAGAAGGGTTAGCAGTAGCAGCAACAGCACAAGTAGCAGCAGGAGAAGGGTGTGGTCAGGTTTCTTAGATAGTTACATAATGGTATACCGTTATAGGAAGTTAAGGGTAAATTCTCTTGTAGTGAATATATCGTTGCTTTAATTGTTTACTTGGTGACATTCTCAACGTCTGGTTATTATAGTACTCCATCATATTATTCATTCATTCCAAATAATTCAGACGTCTTGTGTGGAGAACAAATGAAGCCACTTGTACAGACGTGTAGGTTCAATGGGATAGTATAGTGTTGGTAAATCTGGAGTAACTGATACCTTCATACTATTCCAAGCAACAGACCACCATTATTATTTTTCAATTGGTTTTGTTTCATGGCATACTTTGGAGGAATCAAGATGCTCTAATGTATCAAAAGTGTATTACCCACTTAATTACTTTATTTAATAGTTTTAGCCTCTCTGGTATGATAAGTACACTTTGCCAACAGTGTTTTGGTGAATGGACGGAATATTGAAAATATTATATATAAAAAAAACAAAAACAATCACGTTTAGTTCATCATCATAACAATGAGGCGACACAACTTTCCATCTCAACTATACAGGGTTTTAGACTTGTATCTTGAGGAAATATATATATCTTTTTCCCTTATTGAAGCTTCACATATCTTAAGTTCCGTCCATATCAGAATGAACGTAAGAAGATGTTGTAGTTGTGTTGTATTTATTTCCTTGACGTAAGAAGATGTTGTAGTTGTGTTGTATTTATTTCCTTGACGTAAGAAGATGTTGTAGTTGTGTTGTATTTATCTCCTTAACGTAAGAAGATGTTGTAGTTGTGTTGCATATTTTTCCTTGAGGGTGTGTGTTGAATGTAGCATATTTACTATAAAGCTGTCGTATAATCTTAGACTAATAAATCATCTAAAGTTTACTTAGCTGTGAAATTGACTCCCTCGATATAGGTGCTGTCTGGAGTCACAGTTTTGAGGAACCAGATGCTACCAGTTTGTTGACAACATCTTAAGGGGATATTCTCTTTTGGGTGAATTGGAGGGCTACTGATTCCTCCTAACTATGCCAGGAAACGGACGACCTTACTGTTCCAAATAGGGGATATGTTGTTTCGTGGCATAGTTTGGAGGAATCAGAGACCTTCCTATTCACCAACAAGAGAATTTCCCCTTAACTAACGGTATACCATTACGTAACCATCAAAAAAATATAAGGAGCCTGACCACACCCTCATCCTCCTCCTCCTCATCCTGTTGCTGCTTTCTGTTGTTGCTAACCCTTCTCCCAGGTGGACAGGTGTCTAGAGTTACATATGTTCTTTAATTTGTATTGGTTACATGTAGTCCTTAATTCCTTAATGATTTTACTGATCAATTTATTGCTCTCTTCAAAATGCTAATAAATATCACTGTTAAATCTCCTGTTCAAATGTAAAGATACATATGATTCATTCTACAAAGAAAGCCTCGTCAGTATCTATCTTTTTTTTTCTTTTAGTGTACTTAGCTGTATGTCTGTGTAAGTAATGTACTGTACATATGTCTGTACTACATAAATATTTCTCCAGTCTCGTCGTTTCGGGAATGGGGATTAATCATGAGAGGGTTTTGGTGGAGGGAAGTAGAACGTGCCCAAGAATACGTCTGCAGTATTTTAGTGACAAAAAATAAAAATAGATATAAAATAAAATAAAAACACACCACCTCTAAACCACTACTGTAGTTTCAAAGTAAGGATTTCTGGTGAGTACTGTATGCTGGTCTTGGTGTCACTGGATAAACCTTATTCCATTTAACCTGTAGTTTTCTTACAGACGCCAATCAAACTATACTCATGGAATATGTTTTGGTTTCTTGGCAGAGGTTCCTTTGAGTGTGTAACCCACGTCATATGGGTGATACTCTCTCTCTCTCTCTCTCTCTCTCTCTCTCTCTCTCTCTCTCTCTCTCTCTCTCTCTCTCTCTCTCTCTCTTTTGGATTAGTTATACTTGTTCTACTGCTTTCCATAACAAGAAGAAAGGTTACATACTGATCTAATTAATGAGTCTTGTGCCTTGTATAATTCTATCTGAAAAAGTGCAAAATTTGATCATCGACGGGCCAGAAAATAAACTTACATTCGTGCTAAATGCAAAAATTATCTTTCCAATTTTTCTTCCTTTCGTTCGTTCTCGTACCTCACACATAAACCCACTAACAATTTTATTTCTTGCACGTTCCTTCCTCTTATTTTCCCTGGTAGTAATGTTGCCATCTACTTCATCTGATAAAACTGAACTCTTCTTTCAATCTTTTGCCTAATACTCCACCTTGTACGATTCCAGCACCACTTCTACATCTTCTTTGGTTTATTTATATATGCCAATAATAGAATTTCTTCACAAGATATAGTTTCTGTCCTATTTGGTGTTCAGTTTCGTCTTTCATTTTCCTTCAATTCTTTGCATATTCTCTGTTTTCAATTCTTTGCATATTCTTTTTTCTTTCTCTGATTATCGTCCCACATAAACTAAGTGTCTATATTTATTTGACTGTATTATAAATGTACTGAACCCACAATTAATATATATAGTAAGTGGAAAGCAATGTTGGCAGTAGTATTAATACATAATGAACTGCTATGGTAGGAAAACAGAAAGTAAACAATTGTTTCAGCCTGCAACAGAATCTCTCAACATTGACAAATCTTCACAGTAACTGTAAAGACCAATCAATACACTTTTCTTAAGTAATTTTCCTTATATATTATTCTATTTTTTTTTTTCAGAGTGTCTTTGTGATTATTTTCAAAACAGTAATTTTTTTTATTGGCATGGGGCTGAGGTCCTCGGATTGATAGAATGCTTGCATTTTCTCCCAGCTTTGTGTCTCTGTATGGTCCATTTTTAATAATAATAATAATAATAATAATAATAATAATAACAATAATAAGAGAAAAAGGAAATACGAACATAGAAATTCAGTGTTTATTAGAAACATAGGAATGGTAACAGTGTTGGTGTATAGTAGTTGGCAGAAGGTTTGTATGTAGGTCAGTTGTTTATATATTGTAATGATGTGATGTTTGTCCAATGAGGTTCATCTTGAAGTGGTTCAGTAGTTGGCAGAAGGTTTGTATGTTGGTCAGTTGTTTATATATTGTAATGATGTGATGTTTGTCCAATGAGGTTCATCTTGAAGTGGTTCAGTAGTTGGCAGAAGGTTTGTATGTTGGTCAGTTGTTTATATATTGTAATGATGTGATATTTGTCCAATGAGGTTCATCTTGAAGTGGTTCAGTAGTTGGCAGAAGGTTTGTATGTTGGTCAGTTGTTTATATATTGTAATGATGTGATATTTGTCCAATGAGGTTCATCTTGAAGTGGTTCAGTAGACCCTGTAGGAAGTGGCGTGGCCTGGGTTGTTCATAATCTTGATCATCTCGGCGTCCCTTGGCATTGCTGGGGAGGCAGCGGTGTAAGTGGAAAAAGCAGGAATTCCACTGTAAGGGGTGATTCCGGCAAAGTTGGTGAAGGAGGGGATGGAGGAGTAGGTGAATGGACGAGACATGATGGAAGGATAAGAGTATTGGAGGGGAGAAGGGAAGCCAAGAGGAGAGGTGAAGGCAGGAAGTGCTGCAATGGATCGCTTCTTACGGGATTCAGGTTTGGCTTGTGATTCTTGTGTATCAAGAGCCACGTCTACAGCAGCAGCCTTAGCCTTACTGTAAGCAGCTAGAAAGTCAGCCCTAGCAGCTGCAACCTCTGGTGTGTACTGAACTGGCTGTAGGGCGGGAACTTCAGGCACTTCAGGAGCTACAGGAAGGTTGGTGGCTTCAACACGGAAACCTTCAGCATCAGATACATAGTACTGAGTCTGTACCTCACCATCAGCATCAATATAGTTGAAGGAACCACGTACATTGCCGAACAAATCACGAGTCTCTGATCGAGAAGAGGGACCTCCAGCAAAGCTGAATGAATACTGACCGAATTCATCCTGAGCATGATACCGGGACTGGATGGGAGCCATGGATGCTATATTGTAAGGTGAAGCAGCCAATGAAGAGATTGATGGTGTGTTGTAAGTCAAAGGTGAAACACCCAGGTATCTCTGAGGGATGGGATATGCACCAAAAGGACGTACCAGGTCACCAACTGGAGTGCTTTCAATGTCACCTGCTTTGATTGTCACATCTTCAATAATAGGTCTGGCTTGAGGATATCCGTAGCGTAGGTAGTTAGGGTAGTTAGGGTAGTTAGGGTAGGCACCAAGGTTGGAGTTGAAGTAACTTCCATACATGCCAGGGTAACTTCCATACATGCCAGGGTAACTTCCATACATGCCAGGATAACCCAACAACTGTGGATTACCACAAGCCACAGCCACAAAGGAAAGCACAACCTGTAATGATGTGTGGAAATAATAATTATATTAGTATTGTGAAAAGAAACCAATATATTTGTCAAAACTGTGTGATGCATCAAATATTATAATGCAGTTAAAGTTCTACTTATTGTTACAACTACCTAAAGTTACCTAAAGTTTGAGATGGAATTATAAGGTATACTTTTACTTACCAGAAGCTTCATGTTGTCTCAGTGTTAGGAACAGTGTGTCTGCTTTACCAGAGATGACTCCTCTCCTTATATATCCACTGCTCATCCTCTCATCCTTACCAAACCTGACAAAAAAAACAACGAGGATATAAGGGTCCATCTGTATAAACACGTGCTACTTTAGAACGACTCCCGTTGTTGTCACAGCATCTCCAAGGTCACTGTGGGCTGGCAGATTAAAGTAGCTCAATAATAATAATATATATAAGGTATATTTATCATCACGTGTCATCCTTAGGTCACAGACAGTCTTTCGTAGTAGTTATAGATTATTAAACAAATAGTTAGTCAGGTGATTCTTTAAGGTGATGGGGTTACATTTTTGGTTTACTTAAAGGCTTCCGAGTTCTCCAAAATATAAGTGAAGGATCAGACCACATCAACTAGTACTTCAGTCTGTGTCTTGGAATATTTTGGAGGAATCAGTTGCTTTAATTTTTTCAACATTTAATTACCCCCTTACTAAAACAGTTCCAAGATCTATTATTTACACTGAAGCACTAATTCTACGACACAAATCTGAAGCAATTGAGTCCTCCAAACTATTCCAAGCAACAGGAATCCTTTATTTTTGTCCATCTGGCACTCCAATGTACCAAAAGTATACTCTCCCCTTAAAGCCATTTCATCTTGAAGTGCACACGACCGAGTGATTAACTTTCTAAGCTCTAAAATAAAGTCTAAAAACAAGACCAACTCACATTTCATCCTCAGTGTTTCCTGGTCATTTATATCCTCATAAATTATTCTCATTCTTCATCTTCACATCTTGCTTATATCCACCAAAATTTAATACCTTTTGGAATTTATATTGAACAATAATCTTGGGAAGAATGATCAACCTCCGCCAGTAAGTTTTAGAGATATCTTGTTCACTAACTCATACCACCGTTGGGGAAATAATATTGTCTGCTGTGATGTGGGCAATATTATAGAAGAGTTTGGACGTGCCTTTCAGATTCAAGTCATTTCTTTCCCTCGCTTCAGCTGTCTTTCCTTTCCTTCTTCTTTTTCTGTGGTGCTCGCTGTAACTTCTCTCCTTCTTATCCCCTGTGGTACAAGGTCTGTCTGGCCTACATAGAAGGGTCTTTCTATTATCCTTTACACACCTACACTACAACCAGAAACAGAAACTTATTTATTCTTTTACAAAATATTATACTTGGATTAATTAACGATAGATGGCATACCAAGAACATAATTATCATATCGTTCTAAAAGATTAGTTGGCTATAGATTATAGTTGATCTACTCGGTACTTCAGAAATCAATATATGCTGTAGATTTCGTTATATTCCAAGCCGTCGTACGTGTGGGGATGGACGAGATAATTATGTTTCAGTGAAGACGAGTTTTCCCGAATACAGACGAGTTTTAATAGCGGTACCTTTACGTAACTTGTCTGAAGCTGTTGTAGGACTTGATCGCGACCACGCCCTGTCCCCTCACACACACACACACACACACACACACACACACACACACACACACACACATTGTTGCCAACCACTGAGAAACTAAAGGCCGTCTACTCGATAATTAACAACTTTTTAATTAGTGAAGGGGAAAATCTCATGTTGATAAATTGGAGAACTTCAGCCAGATTCCTTCAAACTCTATACGTCAGGAAACAAACACAGCGCTGCCTGCCTCACTCAAGGAAAGATGAACTGTTTTGTAGCATAGTTTGAAGGTATTAGATAGATGCCCTCCAACTTGCCCAGAGGATTCCCCACGTACGTCAAAAGACAGACAGATACACACCGTCTAAATGTCTGGTCTGAGATTAAAAGGAGACTGTCTTGTAACTCTTGTTGGTTGATTGGAAGGCTACTGATTCCTCCTAACTATGCCAGAAAACAGACGCCTTCAGTGGTACTTATAGGGGATCTGTTTCGTGGTACAGTTTGGAGGAATCAGAGACCTTCCTTCCAATTCACCAGTAAGAGAATCTCCCCTTACATGTGATCGTGTATGGGATCTCGTGGCTTGTTGCCAAATAACTTCTACTGTATAAATATGTCAACAAATGGAAAGCAGAAATTTCCTTCGTGATGTTTACTGTATTGTTGTAATGGTTTATATATATACAGAAAGAAGCATGTCATTACTGTATGGTATGATTAAACATCTTAATCTTCATATTCACACGAGGAATGAGAATGGCTGCAAGGCTTATACACACACACATCATGGAAGCAACATGTAGCTAGGATGGTGAAGGTAGCCTCATACAAACTATACATGCTGCGCAGACTCAGGTCTCTGGGGACTCCAACAGGGGATTTGAAGGTAGTCTATACCACCTTCATATTACCCTCCCTACTGTACTCCTCCCCAGTGTGGTCTTCATCTCTGACTAAAACACAGCAACAACAGCTGGAGAAAGTACAGAAGAGGGCATGCAGGGTCATACTTGGCCCTGCCTACACCAGCTATAATCCTGCCCTCACCACCCTCAGTCTGCTCAGCCTGACAGCCATGTATGAGCAAGCCCTTATCAAGTTTGGAGAAGGCTTGTTAAGTAACCCACGTCACCGTCATCTACTACCACCTGACGCTCCACCACTAGCGAGGACTACCCGACACCAAAACAAACTGGTGCCACTCAAAGCCCCTCGCACTGACCGCTATCGCCATAGCACTATTCACACTTTAGTGCGAACGATAAACAATTAAATTAACATGTACTGTATGTCTCCAAGTTGTAGCATTAGTTCTTAGAATTAAGAATTAATATTAATGTAATTTTTCCCCTATGTATATTTTCAGTCCCTGACTGCCATGTAAATAAACCGTTAATTATTATTATTATTATTATTATTATTACACACACACACACACACACACACACACACACACACACACACACACACTGGCCTTATCTCTGCTCTCTCTCTCTCTCTCTTTCTTTATATAGTCTGTCATTAAAAGCATCCAGCCATGGTTCGGTTTGAGACACTACTGTAACTTGCCCCTAACTCGGTATGAGAATGGCATTGTTCACGTGGCTGGTAGCATTGCATGGTTCGCTTCTCTTCTCGTGTGGGACTCAATTCATACACACACACACTCCCTCCCTTCCCATTTTATTATAGATGCCTGACTGGGAGGGAAAACAGAACCGTATATATATATGTCAGTGACCTCTCTACATACTGACTATTGTTATTTTTGAGTTATGTGTTTTGTGTATGTTGTTCCCAAGTTAAAACATAAATAGAGGCTGCTAATTTTCACCTTCATTCCCGTATACCTACCTACCTTCATTCCCATTTCATTTCCTGAGATAAATTCGATATTTTTTAGGTGTGTAGACAAAGATTAATACAGTATTGTTTTTTTTTACTATTGTGTTACCAAAAATTTTCACTGAGCCTCTCACTGAAATAAGCAAAAATGTAGAGAGAGAAAAAAAAATGTGTGTATATATGTAAGAGAGAGAGAGGGAGAGAGAATGTGTGTTTACGAGAGAGAGAAAGAGAAAAAAATGTGTGTAAGAGAGAGAGAGAGAGAGAGAGAGAGAGAGAGAGAGAGAGAGAGAGAGAGAGAGGAAAGAGAGATAAAAAAATGTGTGTAAGAGAGAGAGAGCAAGAAAAAAAGAGAGAGCATGTATGTATGTATGTAAGAGAGTGAGAGAGGGAGACAGATACAGTGTGTGTGTGTGTGTGTGTGTGTGTGTGTGTGTGTGTGTGTGTGTGTGTGTGTGTGTGTGTGACCTTGCCCTCACCACTATACAGGTAACACTATAATCATCAGAGAGTTGTATACTGTAGTTCCTTCTCGTATGTCCACTCCCTTCCCCTTGCCACACCTCTCTCTCTCTCTCTCTCTCTCTCTCTCTCTCTCTCTCTCTCTCTCTCTGTATGTGTGTGCTCTTCTTGTTCTTCTTCATATTATTATTATTATTATTATTATTATTATTATTATTATTATTATTATTATTATTATTTATGTTGTTTGATGGTTTGTTTTAAAATAAATTAAATTACATACACATTAGGTTCAAGATTTAGCATTCTCTTTACTTCTGTATGACTTATAATTTTTTTACTTACAGTCAGTTTGGATTGCCACACTGAAACTCATCAACTTCATTTAATTTTGTGGTGCTTTAATCTCTTTTTTTTCATGCTGAATATTTTGCTTTAAAAATTATTATGGTACACGTCTTAGTGAACAAGAACAAATTAACGAGGTACTTTATAAACATTGTTTTTTTTTTAATTTTCAATATAGGGACTTAGGTTTGGATACCAGTAGATCCGTGGAAGGATATTTTTATTTACGATTATACAAATACAAAAATGGTCAACATATTGGTAATTACATAATGGTTGAGGCATGTCAACACCAGAGTAAAGGTTCAAAAGTCATCAGATGTTTAAACTCTGTGTTCAGTAATCGTTTCTGTAACAAGAGTGAGAGACTTTTGTTCTTCACACCTGGTGCTCTACATGCCTATATAATGAGACAGCAACTCTGGTGCTTGTTTAGGCTTCCTGGACACGGTAAGAGATGGCGTGGCCTGGGTTGTGTGTCACCTGTAGTACCTCAGCGTTACGAGGAGCTGCAGGGTTAGCGGCGGTGTAGGTGGTGATGGCAGGATACCCATGGGAGTAGGGAAGGATGCCAGGGACAGCAGCGGTGTATTGAGACACTGCAGGGAAAGTATTGTAGGGTGTGAAAGCAGGGATGCCAGCGGAGTATGTGAGATGGTTGGGTACAACGGAGCCATGAGTATAGGTAAGAGGAGCAGAGAAACCATAAGAGAATCTCAAAGGATTATAAGGATTATAGAAGGTGGGTGCGGGAGGAGCTACTGGTGCTGATCGCTTCTTTCTGTATGCTGGTGTCTCGTCATGTACAGCTTTCAGTGTAGCCTTTTGAGCAGCCACCTCAGGAGTCTCGACAGTCTCAGAAGCATCAGGAGCTACAGGCAGATTAGTGCCGGCCACACGGAAGCCGAGACCATCAGCTACATAGTGTTGGGTCTGTACTTTACCATCAGGGTCCACGTAGTTGTAGGAACCACGAACATGACCAAAGGCATCACGAGTCTCTGCACGTGAGGAGGGACCACCGAAGTAGCCAAAGGAGTACTGGCCCAGCTCGTCCTGTGCGTGATACTTGGACTGAACAGGAGCCACAGGAGCCACAGGAGCCACATTATAATTATAGGTCACTGGTGTAGGGGAGACTGTCTTGAAAGCAAATGGTGCAGGAGCAAATGTCTTTAGAGTCACCGGGGAAGGAGCGACGGTTTTGAAGGTAACGGGAGCAGGAGCATGATGATAGAAGGAAGGATAGGCCCCCAGGACACCAGGGTAGTTGTAGGTTGTAGGGTAACCAAACAGCTGACTGTTGCTACACACAACACCCGCCGCCAAACAAAGCACAGTCTAGGAGAGGAGACAACCAATGGATATAATCATAATATTATATGACAAATATTGATTATATGTATGTAAGTACACACGACACACATACACACATGAATAGTGGATAGATAAAATAATAGATAAGTTGGTATATATATATATATATATATATATATATATATATATATATATATATATATATATATATATATATATATATATATATATATATATATATATATATATATATATATATTGCTGTACTTCTCGTAAACTCGAAGAATAATACACTGACAAAAACAGGTCCTTATTTTTCATAAGAATCACGTCTTAGAAAGGTAAAACTGTCAAAAATGTTACTCTCAATGTTGGTGTTTTCTTTTAACGAACTCAGTGATACGTTTTGGAAAAATACTAATACTGTACTACCACAAACACGATCGTATATTACTCCATCCCATGGTTGTGTTTTGATGTTCTGAAGACTAAGAATATAACCATAAACACTTCATGAATAACACATATTTTTATCCTTGACATTATTCCTCAGAAATATTTATCTTCTGTCACAGTGAATTCTAACAGAAATTTTATTACCGAGGCAACAACTTATTTGATACACAGTTAATTTGTATTATGTAATTATATGCACAATGTATATGGATTTTTGTCAGCCTGTCAATCTGTTTATACTATATGTAGCCTATGTATGTATGTATGTATGTATGTATATATGTTGGTCAGTTTGAGTATGGGATTTGGAGTTGGTCTATGTTTCGCTACAACACACAACAATTTGCAAGACTGTGATTTAATTTCGAATGTGAGGAGAAAATGGCAAATAATGGCATTTTGATTTATATTTACTTCTTACCTATCTTTTATGTAGGAAGAATAACAGTAGGCGATACTATGATATATTTTCATCTGCGTCCTAAAATTTATGTATAGTTTGTTAGCATATGAAGAATAGCTATTTGTGTTACTGTATATATAATTCCATTCGATCCTCTGATTATAATACCAATATGAGTGTATTCTATGTGTAGGAATAATGACAATTGTTGATGTTATTTAAGTTTACGTCTGTAGTCCTCCAATGTGTGTCGGTTTTTGTACAGGTGAGAATAATGTGTTTAGACTTTAGAGGGAAGGAGCGCCTAGACTTACCAGAGCGTTCATGTTGACCCGCTGGAGAAGCTGCCTGATAGGACTACCCTCTTCAGTGTTTATATATCCACGGCCAAGGTCACTCATTTGCCGGTGCTCTCTTAGCCTCCTCCTACTCCTCCTCCTCCTACTCCTCCTTGCATTGGTTCGTCCCTCCCTCTCCCTCCTTTCTCGCCCCTTCTCTCCCACCCTTCATGCCCTGCCCCGCCCCTCTATACTCTTCCCTCGTTCTGCCCCTAGGCCCCTTCCTTACTCCCCCTTCCCCATGCAGTCCATACCCCTTCTTACCTTAATTCTTACTCCCCCCTTCTCCAGTCCTGCCCCTCTTTACTCCCCATGCATCCCTTGTCCTGTCCCTCCTTACCTTCCCTTCATTCCCCTACCCAGTTCTACCTCTCCTTACTCCCCTTCTTCCCCTTTCCCCATGCTGTTCCGTCCCTCCTAACTCCCCAGTCCCTCCCCTCTACCCTTCCCACGTCCTACCCCACCCCATCCTCCCCCATCCCTTCCCCCGACCTACCCAGCCGTTCCCTCCTTGCCCTGACCACCCCCGCCCATGCCCCCGCCCCACTCCTCCAGGTTTTGCATCGTCTTCCCACCTTCCCACCTCACCCTGACCCGCCCTGTTTCGTCCTTCCCGCCACACCCTACTTCGTTCCTCCCGCCCTTCCCTTCTCTTCTCTTCCCCACTTCACCCACCCCTTCCTCACTCTATAATTATGTCTCTGCTTCATCCCACTCCTGAAGGGATTGCTGGTTGTGGAGGAACCTTCTGCTGTAGTCTATCCTTTTCTCTCTCTTAGTATATTTAGTAACTTCGACCCCATCAGCCTCGTAAACACCATTAGGTCTGCTGCTGTTTATCTTCCTTGTATTTCTTTGTCCAGTACACAATGACTTATGTTTTAATGCATGTTTCTCTGTACAAAGCTTCCTGAAAGCATCTCTACGGAGGGTAATATACTTATGGATACTTTGTTGGAATCGGTTTATAACATACTGAGATATTTTGTTCACAGACAGAGAGATGGACTGACATACAACCTAACAGAAAAACAGAGTCGAAATCATAACCACATTTCACGATCAGTATTCTCCAACTTGCCAACATCTGTGACAATAATTAAGAGGGAAATTTTGTGTTGGTAAATATGTAGCAACTGAATCCTCTAAACTATTCCAAGCAACATCACACCATTATTTTTGCTCCTCTGGTTCTGTTTCCTGGCATACTTTGGAGGAATCAACAAGGCACTCCAATCTACAAAAGTGAATTAACTCCCTCAATAAACTCCTTTTTGTTGCTTCACTTTTTCTTGCTACCGTTTGGAGGAATCTTCAGTTGCCTATACAAGTCACCTGCGATGTCTCAACAATAATAATTACATGGTTTTACTGGCCCCTCCTCCTCATCCTCATCCCTCTTTTCTTTCTCCTTCTCCTACTCATTCCCTATCTTCCTCCTCCTCATCATCATCATCATCCTTATCCCTCTTCTTCCTCCTCTTTCTCCTCCTCATCCCTTCTTTTCTTCTTCCTCATCATCATTCTCCTCCTCCTCCTCCTCCTCCTCCTCATCCCCCTCCTCTTCTTCACTCTTCTCTCCCCTCCTCCTTCTCATCTTCTTCCTCCTCCTCCTCCCCCACTGCTCTGCACCGCCTATTACTGTCTGTCCTCACGACTTCTTGCCCCGCCCCTCTCAGCCTACATACTCCCTCCTCCTTCTCTATACACGTCATCAATCCGGTTCCACTTGCCTTCCTCTCTTAATTAAAGGGACCCCGTGATGCATAAAGTCTGAACACATTGGAGGTAAGTGAGTCCTTCAAATATTGCCACGAAACACCACTTATATTGAAGGAGTTTGTGTCGTGGCATAGTCAGGAGGAATCAAAACCCACCAAGACTCACAAGCACACAATCACAGGTTCTGTAATGAAGGGTTTTTCATACTAGCATCATGCATCCATTCCTTTCAGCTTCCTCTCTCCGTCCTTCATTCTCTGGTCGGATTTGCCCCTGTTATTTCCTCGGGTGTCTTCTAAACAAGTTGGAAAAAGGATGGAAAAGGCATTTATTTTGCCCAGAGGATGGAAGAAAATAATACCTTCACCACGATACCCATTGTATTTCGTCCCACTGCCTCTATCCTACTGTCTCCACTTCTTACCTACTGCTTCCTTCTCCATCCACTATCTACATATATCTATGGAGAGAGAGAGAGAGAGAGAGAGAGAGAGAGAGAGAGAGAGAGCACGGTATGTATGTGTGTGTTTTGTGGTCGAGTTTGGATGACTCGATAGCCTTCCACTTCTCACCCAGTATATAGCTATGGAAACCCAATCCCTCTGTTTTAATTTACGAGTGTTAGGACGAAGTAGCAGAGCGGGTTTTTAGACAAGGTGGACGGGAAGGGAAGGGGGTTGAGTATGTGTGTGTGTGTGTGAGAGAATGAGGTTGAGTGTGTGTGTGTGTGTGTGTGTGAGAGAGAGAGAGAGATAGAGAGAGAGAGAGAGAGAGAGAGAGAGAGAGAGAGAATGGGTGTAGGTCTACTGTGTGTATTTGAAAATGTGTGAGTGTGTGTGTAATATTGTGTGTTTATGCTTATGAGCCCTGAGAACATAAAGAGAGAGAGAGAGAGAGAGAGAGAGAGAGAGAGAGAGAGAGAGAGAGAGAGAGAGAACGAACAGGATATTAAGGGGAGGGAACAGGGTTTGAGAAGGGTATACAATGGAGGGAAGGGAAGCCCAGGGTTGAGGGAAAGTGAGAGGGAAAAATATAGACTAAAGAAGGTTACAAAGAGGGATGGGTTGGGGAAGGGAGGAGGGAGAGGATACAGGGTGTGTGAGACAGAGAAAAGGGCATGATGGGAAGGGATAATTAAGGTTTGAGGTGGTAGCCTACAAGAAAAACTGAGAGAACACACAGGGGAATAAGTGAGTAAAAGATAAATTTAGTAAGATATTAAAAAAAAAATTATTTATTATTATTATTATTATTATTTTTTTCGTCGTCGACGCCGCCGCCGCCCCGCCGTCGCCGCCGCCGCCGCCGCCACCGTTTTTTAATATTTATTTTTTTTAATTGTTTTTTTAATAATATATTTTTTTTTAATAATTTTTTTTTATTATTTTTTTTTTTTGTAATAATATATATTTTTTTTTTTTCGTCCTCGTCTAAGATTCAACTCCACCTCATAATTTTATGCAGTGTTATATTATGCCGAACAGGGTACAATACAGTGTGTAATTAAACATATTTACCTTAGTTTCAAATAAATATTCAAGAGCTTGAGTTTTCTGTGATGTGCACGTGTAAGATGCAACAACTTATAATTGGAAGGTGGACTCTCATAATTTGCTTATATGTATATACAGTACTTCAAGTTCAAGCCTTCAAGGTTATAGGTCCCGCAGAGGGCAGCTCGTGGGCAGCATAATGTAGGCTACTGTACTGTACTACAAAACCTATCAACGTTAATTTCCCTCAAGAATTAATTAACTCTAATGTGCTTACTGTATATATTATAGTCTCTACGTCTAGCAAACATAGTCTCGAGAATATATTTATAATTTTAGCTTGATAGCTCAATTCATAGATTTTCCATGTCACAACAAACTTACTACTGATCATATTCAAGAACATTCATGGTGTATACGATGGCTTGGTCGCTAGAGGTACGATGACTCAACAAACAACCGGTACCACACCATCGTCAACACCATAAATGTTCTTGCATACTGCTACCCAACGTAACATTATAAGCTTCCTACTCCTACATAAAGATGACAAAAATCAATCCTCCAGGTCCTATGAAGTTCATCCTAGTTTCCTGTTAGTTGATTTCTTTAAAAAACAAAACTTTTTTCTGAGAATTGTGTTGTCTTAATAAGTAAACCATAGTAAATAAATAAATAATTACTACAGTATAGATAGATGGGCATATCCTGCTGGTATGAGACAGAGGGTTATGGAGATATTTATTTATATTTTTAAGTTTATTATTTACCTTTAGTACAAGACCCAAACAACACTCTGGGGAACATTGCCACTAAAGACCATAAAGTTGTTTGATATATGGTGGGATATTAATATGAGTTGATTCATGTTATACTGTAATACCCGCAAAGGAATTAATTAATATATTGATGATAAAATGATGAAGTACAGTACAGTTGTTTAAGGGGGTGTGGGAATAGGGGGACAGGCTTGGGGGGGTGCAGGAGTAGGGGGACAGGCTTGTTTTTTTTTGGGTGTGTGCGGGAACAGGCTTGGGGGGGGGTTAGGTGGGTGTGGGAATAGGGGAAATGCTTTCTACCCACCCCAAGCCTGTCCCCCTATTCCCGCACCCCTCAAGCCTGTCCCCTACTCCCGCACCCCTCTACCTCCCCCCCCCCAAGTGTGTACCCCTATTCCCACACCCCCTTAAGAGGGATCAGTTGCTCTAAATTTACCAACACTACTATTATAGGTTACTTGCCCCTTATAACCAAATTAATGCTGTATGGAATTGTGGGTCTTTACTGGTATTGTGTTTGGGAAGTTCATATGTAACTCAACAGATGGTGAGAGATAAAGGACTAATTATATAAGGGCAGAGGGAGAGACAAGATAAACTGATAAGACAATGATATAGAAGGGAGAGAAAAAGTATATGGAGATAATGATAATGATATAGAAGGGAGAGAAAAAGTATATGAAGATAATGATGATGATGATGGGAAGAAGAAGAGACTGAAGGAAGAATATATATTGACTTCAATATTAATTAATTAAGTTATTAACATGGTTTTAATTATGATGGTCCTAATTATGATTATCTTAATTATAATGGTCTTAATTATGATGGTTTAATTACAGTATAGTAGTTTTAATTATGATGGTCTTATAGTGAAATAAATGATGACAAGGGAAGGGTTAATGGTTCTCACTCCCCAGGCATTATTCTTTCAAGACTCTTTTTAGAATGTTCATGTATTTTTAAGCACATTTTTATTCTGACTTCTACAACACATGGGCGGAGGATTCCCCACTCTGGATAAACTATTATTTTCATGTACGGTATTTATTTATGTAGGACCTTTATGCTTTATTTAATATCATATCGTTTATTTATAGCATACAGGAATAGATGTAGGTCTACAGTTGCCAAAATATGACTTGCAACAAATCTTGATGAACATTAACTATATTATCTGCTACAACTATTTTTGGGGACCATAAGTATGTAAATACAAAAGGAAATGTATGTTCCTTTTTCCATTATATAGTTATGATTCTTATAAGTAACTTTGGACATGAATACAGTATACTTAACATTCCATCAAAAGTTATCACAATTCATATTTTGGCAAGTGTACGTACATGTACTGCATAATTATATAAGTACTGTACTGTACTGTACAATACAGTACAATACAGTATTTCTAATGAATTTAGATATTTTTCCATGAAGTACTAAGTGCATGAGAAGCCTAAAGTAGGTTTTACTATATGATTATGGTGTGTGACTTTAACAGCTGGTTGTCACCTTTCATTACTCATACTGTACTATCATCTGTAGCCTACATAAGTCACTGCCATCCTAGCCTTCATCCTGTTGCCTCATTTCACTACAACCAAGTAAGTACTGTATAGTGTATAATTATGGAGTACAGAAGTTTTTAGTTAAAGATACTGTATAGGCTATGTCAGTACTGTAAGTGTAAATGCAGCTGAAACTCTTTTAATTTTAACGTACTTTGAGGTGCTTCCAAACCACCTAGGATTCATCCATTGTTCTTTTCTTATGTTACATAATTTCTAACAAGGTCAAAATTTGTACTTTAGTATATAATAATGTAGGAATCACAGTAAAGAGAGCTGTAGTATTGCTCCAAGTAAGGAATAAGGATAGCCAACTTCAGATACGAGATGAAATTCGTTCCACTTATATAGTTCTTAAAATGTTCCAGTTTTAAGCAGTATACTGTATAATATCACCAGCATAAAGGGAATAAGGAAATGAGAAGTTATAGATGCTCAGACCAGTATATAATTCTTCTGCTATGATATTTCTTTATACCAGTACTGTACAGTATACTGAAGTTATAAAGTGTACTGTAGGTTGGGAGGAAATCATGCCTATATTTTAGTTTTACAAAAAAAGACAAGGGAAATATAGAAGCTTCT
The DNA here is from genome assembly GCA_034508575.1 of Petrolisthes manimaculis. Classification (NCBI taxonomy): domain Eukaryota; kingdom Metazoa; phylum Arthropoda; class Malacostraca; order Decapoda; family Porcellanidae; genus Petrolisthes; species Petrolisthes manimaculis. The sequence goes on along the minus strand of JAWZYT010002080.1, from coordinate 47,479 downwards.
AATGGTCTATTGCCTATTGCCCCCAAATCACCACCAAGGCTCTCACTGTCTGAGTGTTTATTATACACCTTAAGTATTAGAATGTATAAAAGTAAGGGGAGTGGAACTTATATATCATTTTACAATATAAATTATCATTTTACAGTACTGTATAAAGAAACCCCTGATAGTGCCTTTGAAATACTGTGTCAAATCTAGAATATGTGTGAGGTTCAATCAGTATGAAGAATAGAGTAACATAAAGGTACTGTACTTGGAAGAGTATATGGCTACTGTATTTAAAATATTTACCGTATACTAAATTACTACATCACTCCAGGATGCAGGGAATGTGGTGTTGGGTGTTGGCATTGGCAGTGACAGTGGTGGTGGTGACAGCTGGAGGTTCAGCCAACAATGAGAAGGGCCGTATGGAGCAGCCAGACTGGCAGCCACGCTCCCTTGGTACCGTAGATCTTAGGGTGAGTATAATGAAGCTTAATGTTGTCTTAAGGCACTCTAGAACACGGCATAGTGAAGCTTAGTGTTGTCTTGAAGCACTCCAGAACACAATATAGTTAATAGTACAATGGTGTATAAGATGATATAACCTACCAGACAATTATATATATTGTAGAGCATACTGGAATACAAGACATTAATATAGGCTAGATATAATGGAGTAGAGTAGTGAATGCACATTTGAGCATGTGTGATGTATCATATCTGGGTGTGATGTAGTGGAATAAACCAGAGACTAATGTAGTATGGTGGAGTTATCAGAGTAATGTACAGTATACTGTAGTGGAATTCTTTGAAGTTATTAATAATGATTTTTTCTGTACTCCAGTTACCGAGTAGGATATACAGTATATCTCTCTCTGCAAAACATATAATGCATTTGGCAAGTGATCAAGAAGATAGAGAGGTGCATACTTTTTCTGCTCAAATAAATTACTAATATTCCATTTCTCTTTGCCGGTTTGATGCATAATGGTAGCATCCTGCATTCATTGAGGCATACTTCTCTGAGGATGACACCTTGGAGTACGCAGACCGCTGGAGCATCTATATCTCCACATTCGACTCCCTCAGTGGGGTTAGTAATGATTATAGTAAATAGAGCACAGTTTGAGTGGCATCAGCATTGACAAATGCCTTGCAATGCTCATCAGTAATAGATAGTAGTGACACATTTTTAATAAGATCTTCTCCTCTTCATATTTTCTTTACAGCTAATGGTACATCAACTAAAATATGAAGGTGTTTGTTTCAGCTGGATGAGGTGTTCCGCATCAGGTCTCCGGGACGCTACCTGAATGACATCAGTGGGTGGACCATTGAACAGATAGACCAGTCAGCCTACTGGCCCAACAACCCAGACTATCTCCCCAGTAGGTCTCTCACTCACTGTCTCTTCTTTCATCATTGCCATTCCAGATATGTACTGAATGTTACTTTGTCAATAATATATATGCTATTCTATATTTTTCTGACTAATACATCATCTTCATCATCTAGGTGTATATACAGTATACCGTACATTGCCACTCCCAGCTATTGGGATACTGTACCATCGTTTTGGACATATCTATGAAACAAATTTAATTAATGAGTAGGTACACAGGCACCCTTCTTAGTATGAATCCTTGATGTGCTTCAGTCATATAGTTATGCAGTTTTCCCTTGGCTGCCACCATTCATGGCCAACACTTGCAGATTATAATGTTATTTGTTGGGTCAATATTAAAGAACTTAGCCACTTATGTCCATACAGTACAGTACTTTATAAATGAATTTAATGTTTCTGAATCAAGCACATTAGCACATTAGTGTGACGTGACAGGTCTACCTCCAATGTTAGAGATGATGGCCTGGTTTATATTATGTGTGTGTGTGTGTGTGTGTGTGTGTGTGTGTGTGTGTGTGTGTGTGTGTGTGTGTGTGTGTGTGTGTGTGTGTGTGTGTGTGTGTGTGTGTGAATCAAGCTTGTTTTAGTCCTCAAGTTAATCTCTTGGACTATTCATTGGTTGCAAAGAAATAACTTTACTTGTTAGTCACCTCATGTGATGCATCTTGTGAAAAGCATGCAATTGATGATGGCCGGATGGTTGAGTGTTCTAATTCAGTGTTAGTAGCAGCCTGTACACTGTATAAAGGGCTGCTTTAACTGACGGACTGTAGTCAATATCTATTGTAGCTGCACTCATCACATCTGGTAGCAAAAGAAAATCTTCACCAAAATAATTTGGTTTTCAGTCTTTCACAACCAATTCAGTTTCTTTATTGTTTAGGAGCTACAAAATTTGTGATATACATGTACAACCATAAGGTCAGTTTACAGATCCCACACACCCCTTCTCTCAGGCTCTGTGGCAGGTGCAGAAGGTGTGGTGTGGTCCTCTGGGTTCTTGGTACCGGGGAAAAAGGCGGGTCAACTCCAGCTCTATGACACCAGCAACTCTCTCGGACTCATTGCTGGACCCTACAACATTGCCTCTCTTGATACTGTGTGTACTAAAATCAGGGAGAGTACAAAGAGCTAAGGAGGGAGTAAAAGGAGTGTAGGAGGATCTGGTTATGCATAGGTGTTAGGGATACAGTGTAGTAAGGCAGAGGAAATGTAATGAAGGAATGTACTGTATAGGGGAAATATGGGCAGAGATTTCTTGTTTACAGTATATTAATATGGTAATAGATATCTCTGATAATGTGTTCTATAAAAAAATACCACAATCTGATGTACTGTACTGTTGTACCCCCTTGTAGGAGGAGTGGTCGTACCATCGCACAATATGGAAGGACATGGATATGGATGGTGATTTGGATGCTCTTACTGCTCGCTTCCACACCAGAGTCATTGGTCAGTACAGTACTATATACAGTACCTATAGTACTATCCACTCCATCAATACTACCACTTATGTCTCCTGCTCTATATATACTGTATTAGGAGAGGTGTATAGTTGGCAAAAAATAGTGGCCAGGAGATATATATTTAGCATATTATATTCCAAAATGAGCAACAGACATTCTGCCCACATTAGAATATGTATACAGTAATTGTAAATCAATAAGCTCAATGAATTAGATGAACCTTCATGGAAGTTTTGTTGCTTGGCATATGCTGAATAAAAAACTTAAATCTTTCAAATTTGTTGAGGCGGTTTGGCAATATCGGAAGGGTACTGAACTAGCTACAACTACAGTACTATTAACTACTATTGAGTACAGTACAGTACTATTATATTGTTAATCAGAAATAATAAGGTATCATTGTTGACCTCTCCTTCCATACACAGGGTCAATTCTGATTGAGCTGGTGTACTTAGAGAATCCTAACACTGGGTTCAGTGAGGGATGGACCCAACATGTCCTTGCCACTGATGGACCTGATGTGAGCTTTGATGTGGTGACACTGAGTGCCGGTGGACGGTCATATGACTGTGTGGTGGTGGGAGAGTTCTGGAACCAACGCACTTCCATCTATTGGACCGAGAGTGAAACTAATGACTGGTCAGACACTTCATTGGTGAGGTCTAGGGCCATATTCAAGAACGTTCACAGTGCATACGATGGCGTGGTACCAGTACGATGCCTCCATATAAAAACAATAGAGCCATCGTACCGATATCACGCCATTGTCAACACCATAGATGTTCTTGCATACGACAACTATAGTTTTCATGGTGTGATAGTTTCATCAAATATAATGTACAGTATTGTAAATAAAGGTACAGTATTAAGTATCTGACAGAACTAACAGAGGGTTTCCATGAGTTTGGAAATGAACTTTATCACATATACTGTACATGTACTATATACAGTACTGTATACTGTATTGCAATACCCAGATGAAGGTAGCCTACTGTACAGTACAGTATTGTAATTTGGAAATATCAAACACTTTTGATATTCTCCCTTTGCATGTACAGTATTATACAGTATGTGATATTCCTTCTTTTCCTCTGCAGATCAAGTCACGTGTTATCAATCCAGAGGCTGGCCAGGTGTTTGACGTATTGGTGGATGACTTCAACAGAGATGGAGAGTTGGAGTTCATTGCCACAGAGTACCTGACTGACCTGGGTGTGGGCCAGGTCTCTGTCTACATGTTCCCCACAGATTTCAGGTACACAAACACAAAAAGTGTACATTTGTGTAGAGGTGCATCACATAATGAAAAACAACATTAATAATTTAAATATCATATTAAACTAGTGAATAAATATACAGTGCATGAAATTACTTAATTATAGCCTACAGTAAAAAAAAACTGGAAATATTGTAGAGTAGTGTAAGATATGTTTTTCCGCAGGAATGATAATGAAGATTTGAGAAAATCAATAATCAGAGTGAAATACAGTATCTATTTTCTGTCCAATTTGTATTGACAATACAGTATTGTTATGTAACTCCAGAGAATATACAGTTGCCCCAAGAGAATGTACAGTAAATATAAAATACAGTATTTTCATGTACTGTAGCATTATAGAGTAACCAAAACATTGAAAAACTATCAGTGCCATCACCTTCTAGGGTGACAATGCAGTGCTGTATAATATGGCATAAAAACATTTACTGTAGCATTGTAGCCTACTTAGTATTTTTTTAAGAAGTTGTTTGGTTACAAAGTTTTTTTTAATGTTTGACTATCAAAACGGTAGGTTATTTGTAGTTTGTGACTCTTGAGAGGCTGAATGATGCATCACATGTATTGCACTAGATGAACACAACACGATATAGTTCTTCAAGTTGTTGTTACTTCCTTTCTGTTACACTACATGATGACACTTTATTTACATTATGATAATTACTATACTGTACATTTACGTATGTTGAATAGTTAATTATGTATGTGAAATAACCCACAGGACAGACAACTTTACCTATTTCAAGATAGCTGATGGGTTCCGGCCAAACCAGATCTTGGGAGCCCAGACTATGTCCCCAGGCACCCCTAAAACCTACTACCCCAACCAGGCCTATGCTGAGGACGTGGCAGATGATGGACTGTGAGTTTTGGGGAGGGAAACTGGGAGTTGTGTGTACTGTACATGAAAAGGGGAGGAAATGTCAAATTGCCTTCTTTTCTGTCAAGAGATGACAGATTGATGTTTATTGGAGGGAAGGTGAAAATCTTATGACCTTAGCAATGAGTGTGAGTTTTCATTTGTCTTCATAACCCTTGGCAGATAAGGCATTTCTTGTTACCTTTAAAATTATATAGTTACTGTATACATATGATGTTAAAATGTACTGTAAGCTGTTGTTTATAGGAACTGTTATAGATGTTGATAGCGTTTAACTTCAAAAAGAATCATTCCATTGGCTGGTGATTGAAAAAGTATAAATGTGATTAGGAGTCCAGTACAGTAGTTGAAGGGTAAATTTGTCATGCTTTTCTTTTCATGAGTCATGATCCACCAATTATCTGGAGAAAGTGAAATGTTAATTGTTACTTTCACTTAATTTAAATTAAGGAAGTGTGTAGTAGGAATTAGAACATGGACTGAGTTCCCATATGGATTGATTTATAATACTGCCTGCCTAACCCATTTTTACTATTTATTTCCATAAACTTTGTTGTATTGTATTATGTTTCTGTTTGAACGAATCAACAGCCTCCAATCTAACAACACTTTAACTCACATAATTAATTTTTCCATCACCTCTACCACCACCAGGCCACATAAACCATATATCCTGTTGTCTGGTGATGATGATGGGCGCACATACATCCTGATGCCCAACTCTGACGTGAGGGATGACTGGGTGTATCAGAAGCACATCCTTGTTGACACCATGGACACCACTGTTGGTATGTGTGGCAGGAGGCAGGGCATATATGTTAAGGGGATATAGGGGTGAGGAGTCAAGAAAAGAGGGGTACGGAAGAGTCAAATGATCTCTGGTCTGGTGTTACTGGGTATGGAAAGGGATTAAATGATGTGGAAAAGGGATCAGTGGATATGGAAAGGGATTACAGTAGCTGATTTAGAAAAGGGATCAGTGAGTATGAAAAGGAGTTAGGGAGAGTTTAAAAGAGCTTTGTATGAGGAACAGGGTTAGGGTGTATGAAAATGGTGCAGCTAGGAGAGTAAAATAGTAATCAAGCAGGGAGGTACAGTACTGAGAAAATTGTTGTTGAAGTTGGTGGCCAGATCGCAGCCTGGCCAGGTGAACTCTGTCCTCACGGAGAAGGAAGGATTCAGATGGGTGGATGTCAGGAGGTTCTTGAGTGTTGTTGAGAATTGTTATAGAGAAGGAAAGGAGAGGTTATCAGTGTAAATGAAAAGGTATAAGGATGGGTTTGGACAACAGGTATAGAGATGACTATTCCTCTCCATTTGGAAGGGTCATGACTCACATATATCATTCGGGTAGGGTAAGTGAACTACAGCCTGTACATAGTCACCCTCTATTCTTCTTGTCCCACAGGTAAAATGGCCCATGGTGACTTCGATGGAGATGGATACGAGGAGGTGGTGGTGGCAGGATACTCTGCTGGCAAAATCTTTGCCTTTACATACACACCTTGATTGACTAATGTGTGAACCTTGTAGTAAAGTTATTTTCTTATTTCTCTCTGGACTGTCATCAGCTGGTATACAGGCGTTGTAATGAAATATTGTACTATAAATTAATAAATTTTCTCAGCATTGTGGATGAGGTGTATACTGTATTTTCTTTCTCACAATCATTACATAGTTTTTGAGGATATAAACTGAATGAGGAAAACTTTAGGATTAGCCACAAAGATGGAACAATCAATATTTTTCTATTGTTTTGTGGATAATAAATTTTTCCCTTTTAATATGTTGAAATAAATGTGTAACAGTGCATATTGACCATGTTAGACTCCCTCACTTCAAGAGGCTGCATGGATGCCCCAAGTAAAGAGTGATGAATCAAAATCTAACTACAGTACTGTACTGTATAGAATTAGCTATAATAGTCATTGTTATAAGTCTGGTTCATAAAATTAGTCATCAATGATCACTGCACTGAATTTTGTTCTAATCTGATTATTTGGTACAGTAGCCAAATGTCAATGAGCAGATTGATTAAAATAAGTAACAGCAATTTACTGAGAGTTTTTGTCAGCATTCCATAATAGACTGACATGTCACTTAATAAATGGAGAAGTTTCATAATTATAAGAAGTTTATGCAACCTTGTTACTACTGTACAGTAGGTTATAATAAAGATCTTTTAAACATACTATAGCCTACTTTTCTCCAGCATTAGCCATATTTACTTCAATACAATACAAAGTGAAGACTTTAATCTACTGAAGATATTGTATGGTAATAAATATTTTGTCTACCAATGTAATTTGTGGGTTATGTTCGCCTTTACGTCCCCGCTATAGTGGCGCTACATTACTGTGGTCCTTGAGTGGCCACCACAAAGCGCCAGTGTGTCCTGGGACATATTCTCTGAAATATTGAAGTTTTAGCAAATGAACATTTCTTCTGAACCTGTTCAATACTTAGATTTGAAAGTTTTTATTATGATAACAAGCTACATGTTGTTTTTAACAGTTATTTATTTATTTTTATATGGCCCAGGACACACAGGCGCCTTGTGGTGGCCACTCACGAACTACATGCAGTAGTGGGAACATGGCTTCTCATAGGTTTATTATTTTGAGGCCAACCCATGCACACTAGAGACCAACAAGGATGATAGACTGTACTATATAATTATATCCTTGCTAGAGACACTTAAGGTTTCTAATTTATTAATTAATAATACACACAAGCGAGTGTGTGGACGTTTGTGTCGAGGAGACGTTGATTCTGGCCACACGTGGCGGCGAGTTGTGTTTTGGACCGTTACACACGGACCACATTAATTTTGGTCTCTCGGTGGCCAGCAAATGTTCCAACCTCTACTGGGTTTCAGTTTGGCCGCCACTGAGCCTGTCGTTTCCGTCCCGCCGCCAGCCGAACCCTCAAGGTATAAAAAACAGTACATTACTCAAGGGTGACTGTCCAAGGCCATCAGCCAGGTGTGGACACCACAAAGCGCCATGTGTCTCGTCTCGGGTCTATAGCAAGTCGAGCGAGAAGTTAAAATGCTGGACCAATCAGCGGACAGGTCTCAAGTGTATGTGAACCAAATCCGAGCAATCAGAGGACAGGACCCAAATATGTGTGAACCAATCAGCATGCAAGGCGCTTTAATATGAAGCAGAATCCGCCATGGTGCCTTCAACCACGGGATGTGTGTCTTTGTGAACATTTTATAATTCGTTATTTTTCCGGCGGTAGTCTTTTATTTTCCCAACAATGGAGGAAGTAGACAAAGGTAAGGATGTCTAGGATGTGTTGTGATTGTTGTAGAAGGCTAACATAATGGTTAAAGGGTGTATTATTGTGATGAAACTAGACTACTAACTTACTATAAAACTAGAGGAGTTATCAGCTGATTTTATTTTGTGTACAATTTGTTACTTGTAGATGTATTTTTTATTTTTTATTTTTTCAGACAATGGTAGGGATATGTAGAGTGTGTTGTGAATATTGTGGAAGGTTAATATCGTGGTTAAAAAAGAGAATTATTATGAAATTAGACCACTACTAAAATTAAAAAGAAAAAAATCGGCTGTTTGTTTTGTTTTGTCTTTTATATTCCCAGACAACGGTAATGATATCTAGAGGAAACAGACAACGGTAAGGATATTTACTAGAGTGTTTTGTGACTATTGTAGAAAGCTAATATGGTTAAATGGAGAATTATTGTGGTGAAATTCAACCACTAACTTACTATGAACCTGGGAGGATCAGCTGATTTTGTGTGTACAGTTCGTTACTTATAGTTTTTTTTTTCAGACTGGTAAATATATTTAGAGTGTTTTGTGACTATTGTAGGAAGCTAATATCATGGTTAAATGGAGAATTATGGCAATTTTGTACTGTAAAATATACAAGTAACAGTTAGATAGTTAGATTTTTACCCATGCATCCAGTAAAAAAAAAAGGGTTCCCCAAGTCCTGATTGTTCAACCACTATGACCCTTTATATTTATATGCTGTATAATAATATAGTGAAGCTCCCATCTGTTTACTTTGATCCATATAATGGTATATACCTCTATACCTGGTACATGTTGCCACTTTCTACTACCGGCCCCCACTGCCTTGTCATTTATCCTACCAGTCTGTCTAAAATGTCTCTTTTCAGGTTCCCTTATATCATTTTACTCCCATTTAATATCACTCCATGCTATTCCCAGCTTTAATTTTCATGTAGTCAGACTGCTAAATATGGTTTCTATTTCCTTCCCTGCTTCATATTACTTGTACTGTTTTCATATACAGGTTCGACTCGGGGGGAGTGCTTCAGTGTTCAGAAGATGGATGAAGAGCGGCGCAAGAATGTCTCTTATCAGTATCTCTGTCACTTGGAGGAAGCCAAGAAGTAAGTTGATTGAGAAACTTCATTTTAGTACAGAGCCTTTAGTTCGCTACCTACCATATATTAAAAGGTCTACTCTAGATTTATATCTTTCCATCATCATCCACGTTTCACTCCCGTATGTCAGTGTCGGGATTACCACACTATCATGTAGCATTTTCTTCACTTCCATACTCATTGCCTTATTCCTTGTCACTGCTCTTCCCCTGTTATACCCTCTCTCGCATCTCATCCTCTTTACTGCTGTATTTGGTATGTTAGAGCAGCCACAAAAGACAATATTTCTATAGGCTTATGGACATGACTGCACACCACAGTCACAAATATTTACTTTTGTGCAGCTGTTGATGTGTTCATTATTATTTTCAGGTGGGTTGAAGCTTGCATAAATGAGGAGCTCCCAGAAGCAGGAGAGTTAGAGGAACAATTACGTCACGGAGTCTACTTAGCCAAACTAGCAAATTTTTTCGCCCCGGACACGGTGCCTCTTCGTCGCATCTATGATCCTGACCTCAGTAGATACCGATCCATTGGGCTCACTTTCAGACACACTGATAACATAAACCATTTCCTCAAGGCACTTGAAAAAATAAAGTTGCCTAGTGTAAGTACTGTATATTATATTTTTTGGGATGTGTGAATTACCGGTAGTTAGGTTGCATGTAATCTCATAAGCATTCAATATTAAAATTATCTTCATGTGCCTCTTAAATATCAAATTACATGTTTAATAATACTTAAATTGTTACCTGAAACCGATTGTAATGGTATGTTACAATATTCAACAGAATTGTATGTACAATATTTTATTTACCATTCCCACATAAGGATTTTAATTTCACCTGTATAGATCTTTTGGTATCTACTTTCTTTTAAGGTGCTCCTATATATTTCAGTATTTTTCTGTCATATGAATCCCTGTTTCATTTGCTCTCCAGCTGCTGAATTTTGTAACTTTCTAAGTGGATGCAGTATAACTAATTCATTTATTGTTTTTCAGATATTTTACCCTGAAACAACAGATGTGTATGATCGCAAAAATATGCCTCGTGTTATATTCTGCCTCCATGCCCTCAGCCTTTATTTATTCAGGCTTGGCATTGCTCCACAGATTCAAAATCTGTATGGCAAAGTAAACTTTTCAGGTATGGTATTGTCTTATGAATGTTAGAGAAAATGATTTGGTATTTTATATTAATTCCAGTTGGTTTATATGTATAGTATACATCAATATATATTTATTTAATATGTTAGAGAATCATTTTATATAAGTAGTTAAGTTTATTAATCTAACTGAGGTGAACATTTTGACTTGTTATACAGTATATACAATACTTGTCTTCATTCCTCTTCAGACAACATTCACTGTAACTAGCGGTTTGCTGTAACTATACAATATTATTATTTTATCCTGTTGACTTAAGATAGTCCTTACATTGCAGTACAGAAGTTTTTACTGTAATTTTCAGTCCTTTTACTGTGTATTTATCATTATTACCCCGACTGTTCACAGAGGAGGTGATGCGTGCTATGATGGCAGAGCTGAATAAGTATGGGTGTCAGCTTCCACAGTTTGGTAAGATTGGAGGTATCCTGGCTAGTGAACTTCCTGTTGATGAAGCTGCCCTTCATGCTGCAGTCATTGCAGTTAATGAAGCTATTGACAAAGCTGTAAGTAAGCTACCATATTGAAATATCTGAACTACACCAACTTGATGGCACTCTCTAGATAGGAGGAACTACAACTAGGATTGTATCAGTACATATATATATTGTATATTGTTTATACATGTACAGTACCTTAATATTGGTAAAGAAACTTCATTTAACATGATCATTTCTCTTGTTAGGACAATACAGAGCTGCTTGAAACCCTCTGCAACACCTCATGCCACCTTCAGGATGTGCTGGAAGACAATGCAGACAGCTACTTGCAATGTCTGTCTGATGCTAAGATGCACAAAAAGGAAATGGCTGTAAATAAGGTTCGTATATTGTATATGGAATAATACCAGAAGGTTATATGTATATCTAATGTGATTGTAGGTGTGTCTGATCTTTTGAGGTTCTGTTTGATGTTAATGGAAAAACAATGTTTTTATACTAATTTTTATGCCCATCTGCAAGTGTAATGACCCGAGCAGGCGAGTTCAAACTTTTATTTTTTCTTTAACCTTACCTATCCATACTTATTGTATGATACTGTACTGATTTTGTCAATTCCATATTTCAATGAACACTGTATATGTTTGATTTGTAGATTTGTAGATGAGATAACCAACCTTTTAGATTATGGTATGCCTTTGTGGAATTTATCATTTCTGAATAACTTTTATTGCCTTCATCAGAGTCGTGACCAAGACTACATTCCTGATGCTTATGATGAGCTCCTCACTCAGGCAGAGATTCAAGGACACATAACATATGTAAATGGTAAGGATTTCTTTGAATAATGTTCCTAATAATACTATCCAAAGTAAACTCATGGTCTACTCTCACTAGAATTTTTAGTTTCTGGCCAGTTAAAAACTATTTCTGATTTTCATCTGGGTGTTAAAGGAGGGTGGACATTTTGCATAACCAGGGAGTTAAAAGTTTAATCCATGTTTAAATTTCAGCATTCTGTGCCTTGGAGAGAGTTGAGGATGCAGTAAAGGACGAAAATGCAGTGGCTTTAATTCAGGCTCTCAATTCATCACTCTTATCATTAAAGGTACGGTAGTGTGCTATTTATTTTCTAGGGTAAGATAAAAATTATGTACTAAAATTATCCAACACTGACCTAATACAAGTTAATCAGGATCTAGACAGACTACTGGGAGCTAAATGATTTTGCAACTGAAATCATATTTGGAAAACTTGCGTTAAGTTACAGTAGGGAAATATAGCAAAACGTCATGGTAACAATTATGAAATCTCATCGTGGTAACATGTAAAAACTATCCAATAATTATTCTCATTAGTTGACCCTCATTTTCACCTGTTTCTTTGCTGAAACATGAGGTAGATTTTGATGAAATCTTGACAAAGATGCTGTTATTTTTTATCTAAGTATTATATTCACTTAATTTCTGTCTGATGCTGCAAGTATTGTAAGTATAGTTTAAACTGTAATTTGTTTGATTTATACTGTCTTTCTTAACAGGGTGTCAAAAATCAGCTTTCTGAAGAATATTTGAGAACACTAGGTAAGGAGATTGCAGAACCAAAGAAACAGTCAGGCAATCAGAGTTTCAATTGCAGCTTCAACTCTTCCCTTTTGACTGCAACACTTAGTAAGACCACGATTCAAGCTGTTGTCAACACTGTCAATATGCAAGCTGAGAGGGAACAACAGAGTAAGAATTACAAGTTTGTTTTGGTAATAATTCTGGTGTATTCTGTACTGTGTAGCCTAATGAGCCAACAACCTATTACTACCGGTATCTTTTTATACATTTGATGCCTTTCTACCCCCATATCACTTTCTAACTTGCTCCCAATTTCTCCTTGTTCACCTTTTTGCCACCTGCTTCAGTTCCCATGCACATCATATCCCCCTCTCCCCTTCCCCTGCTTCATAGTATGCTCACAATATCTCTTCCAGAACTTCTTAACTTCTTCATTCCCACTGACAATTGCTCCATCATTCTCACATTTCCAGTCTTTGCTTCACCCTCTTTCCTTTATTTCCAAAGCTTCTTACTCATTTTCCTGTCTTTTCTTTTATATAGTGAAGGATATTCATATGCATGTTTAACTGAACAAATCTGTGTAGGAGCCTTAATGACTAGTTTTTGATACCAAGAGTACATTTATTGTTATGAGAAAGTGTTGTCACTTATTTTAATGTTTTAAGGTATAGATACTGATAAAAGTTAGTTTTTTATTATTTTTTGTCAAACTATGGAATGAATACTTGGTGTACCAGAATTAACTTCCTGTATGTGGTAATTGCCTCACTGACATCCTTTTTTCCAGTGAACTGTAGTCTTAGTGCTGTAAACAAGAGTTTGGAGAGTGGGTCCCCATCTGCAACACTGTCGGCACTGAAGGCACTTGGCTCAAACATTCCTTCTGTATTAGAGTTTGCTGCTCCACTTTATCATGAGGAAATGGCAGCAATACGTGAAGATGCTCAGGTTAGAAAGCTGTAATATCTTTGTTAACTGCTAGTAGCAATATAATACCTACACAGAAATAGAGACAGGATTTTGAATCTCTATTGAAGCCTATGGTGGTATCGGCAGTAACTCCCCATAAATATGCTCTTCCATAGGTTTTTGATATAATTGACAGTATGGGTGTCCTGATGTGATAATTGGATAAAACATTGATACAATACTACAACTTTTTTCTTTTAATTACATGGAGAAAACATACAGTACTAGGTACCAGGATTTGAAATCAAATAATAATGTTTAATTTTGTGTTCCTTGCAGTGTGACCTGAGCCTAGAGGAGGTTCAAGGAGGAATCCGGCTGTTGTCAGCAGTGGCACGTGTAAATGCTGCCCTGGATACAAATAGTCCCTCCCAGCTTTGGCTCTACCTTTCAGACACGGCCACACATCTCCAGGTATCACTAAATTTGCTATTGTTTTTGTATTATTTAGCTTGTTGATGTGATTTACTTTTCTCATGAGAGTAAGCTCTACAGGAGTAAGTGAATGAGGCTGAAAGTTTTCAGTTGTCACTGAATGATTAATGGTGGTACATGCCAGTATTTTTTTTTGAAAACTTCAATTCTTGAGGACCATATTAAAAAATATTGTATATTTTATGGCAATGAGGCAACATACATGTCCCATATTATGCCGTTTTGGTTTAGGGACTGTGTCAGAGCTACTTTAGCTAGATCATGTAAGGAAGGATATTACCATTGGTGGCATGGCCTCAGTAAAAACCTCCTGGCTAGGCTCAAACCTAAGCATAGGACTCCAGCCAAGTGTTCTCATTAGACCACCACCCACCAATGGAGACTGTAAGGTCTCCCTGTTTGTAGTAAAATATTCTGGCAACAGCCAAAGTAAGATACTAAAATTGATTTACAGACAATTGGTGAAGATTAATTTTCTGACAATGTTGCCATATTTCTTAGTTATTAATTTCCCTAAAACTCATTTCACTCCAGTTTATAAATTTATATAAAATTTAACCATGAAATTTAAGCTATTTTTTTCTTTTAATGTTGCAGAACTTGGAAAAAAGCCATTCAAGAGAGTATTTGGCTGCCATGATCAAGTTACAGCAGGCTAAAACTTCAGCCAATGAGTTGTGTCCCCTCCTGACCTACTTTGACCTGCAGCAGTTGATAGATGAAGTTAATGAACAACTGCTCGAGGATAACAACAGTATGTCTCAAAAATAATAACTAAGTACAATATACATTATGGCATATGGGAACTAGTCTCGCAAGATGTATATCCATTTTTTGAAATATACCAATTATCTGACATCATTGTTATGAGGAATAATAGTAACAGCTCTTACAACTAACTAATATGTTGACACCATTTTACACTTGCAGAAGTAGGAGCCCTGACAGATGTTAACCGAGCAGTGAGTGCTTGCAATGTGAATGAAACCATGACTGCTCTACAACATCCTGCTCTCAAATTATCTTCTCTCTGTAGTCAGGATGCTCTTCACTACTTTCAGCTGCTCAAAGTAAGGAGAAACAGTACTGTAATACACTCGCTCTACTTCAAAGTGTTGACAGTATCTTATTTCCATCAATTCATGGATCATTTTTAAAATATTTTTATACATTTTCATTTACAGTG
The DNA here is from genome assembly GCA_034508575.1 of Petrolisthes manimaculis. NCBI lineage: Eukaryota > Metazoa > Arthropoda > Malacostraca > Decapoda > Porcellanidae > Petrolisthes > Petrolisthes manimaculis. The sequence continues at coordinate 32,311 of JAWZYT010002080.1, read as the reverse complement.
GTGTACAATAGTTCTGCAATAATACAAATGAAACTATCTCAGAAAGTGATGCAAAACTACTGGTAGCTGCTTGCCTCTAAGTTTAGTTTTAAGATTGGTTCTAGTGGTTCAAGTTTCTTTCTTTTAGTGCAGGACTTGCTCATTACTGTACAGTCTTTTAAGTTTGGTATTGCCTTTCCTAGGTGCTGTGCAAGGCTAAGTGTGAGATGCTGGGAGACACTGAGGCAGAGCTTTGGTTGGAAGATATTGAAGAAGTGGTGGAGGCAGTGGGAAGGCATGCCAGGGAGTCCATCAGAGCTGCTATCACACTTTCTGCTCTGAATAAGGCTTTTGCAACTGAGGATGATAATGCAATCATTAGGGTTCTTAGGTACTGCAGGGGACCATGTTTGTTGTTGTATTTCATGAATTTTATCTTGATATTGAGGATGAGTTGTGATAATATATTGCAGTTCTGTATATACTGTAAGTAATGCTTTGTCAATAGCTGAATAGTATTTTCATTAGTATTAACTAATGTATGTATGTGAATTGCACAGGTCCCAGGATCTGGCACACCTACGTGTGAAAGAGAACTACATTCCTGAAATGGTTGCAATGCTAAAGGAGGAGTATAAGGAGAAGAATTCTATGGCAGGGCACTGTTCATGGGTTCTCTATACTCTTGGGGATGGATCTAAGGTTTGTACTGAGAATGTGTGTTTACACATACTTAATGATGGAATAATTTATTTTGAGAGTAACCTGCCCTTAGTTTCTTTCCATATTATTTTCAATGAATGTGTATAGATTGCTTGTATGGGTAATGGGAAACTATTCTGAAATATTTGTGAAACGGCAGCACAAAAATGGGCTAGCAACATGGTACAAAATATATAAAATTGATACTTTGGTTTCTGTTGTTGGAAGTAAGGTTTATTTGTGAATGGTATAGTAATGAAGAATGCAGCATATAGATTGCTTCATCCAGCATATATGTATATGAAGTTACAGGTTTGAATAACGGCATGTAATTTACTCTACATTTTAGCAATTTATTATATCTTACTGAGAGTGGTTGGTAAAATTTTATCTGAATAATATGTAGGGTTTTGATTAATGAAATGTGGGCTTAGGTACACCTGAATGTGGATGAGGGTCGATACCAGTGGGAGCGTCCTGAGGAGAAGATTGGACATAGGACCTCATACATCACACACCAGGACCTGGAGAAGGCAGCCTCATTCATTATGCGGCAGGATGCTTACAATAAGAAGGTTGGCCAATCAGTATACTCTCAGTTTAAATTATAAAAATGGCTGAATTAAGATTGATTTCTTTGTATGTGTACTGTATATCTTCCTAACATATAATTGTTTTCATGTAACCCATAGAAAGTGGTTTAAATCTGAGGTGAAAACATTATTGGAATAACAACAAATAATTTATAGCCATAACAAATCTCACTGTTTAAGGGTCAAGTGAAGGCGAATAAGTTTTTGCACCTTGTACATGAGACCCATATGATAAGCCAGGTTACATTATCCAATAGTTACAAGGAGCACATTTATTAATTTTTCAGCTGGACCACATGATGGTAAAACTTCAAGCCAGAGCCAGGGGTTATCTCATCAGACAGAAACTTCAAAAGCAACAGAAGGCTGTCATCTCTATCCAGGTTAGTATATGGTAACTTCAGTACCTAAAGTACATCATAACATTAAATTTTATTCTTTATAACTAACCTGTTCAAAAATGGAATCTAGATGCCTTTAATGAATTAACTGTATGGCAAGGATTAAACCCAAAATTTGTAAGTACATAAATTAAAAAGTTTCTACTCAGCCAACAAGGGTAAAAGGGTAGCACATGCCTTTTTTAATACATTAGCCGAATCCATAACCTAATCTTAGGAATTATGCTATTTGTATGATTCTATCATACCCACTGTCAATGGTGACAAAATATTAATGTGAACAGTGACATGTTATAGAGTCTTATATTTGTGTAAAAAAAGAAAACCATGGAATCTTTGTGTTTCTTCCAATAGTCTTGGTGGCGAATGGTGCGAGCCAGACGAACATATGTCATGTACTGTAAAGCTCTGAAACTATGGGAGCCTTACATCATCAAGTTGCAGCGAGCTGTTCGAGTCTGGTTGCATCGAAGGAGACTCCGCAAGCTCTCCCAGTACTTTGTCAGAAATGTAATTACATTTTTCTTTTTAGATACAGTCAAGCTATTAAGTTATAGCTACTCATGTGGACCAATAATTACATAGTTTAGTGGAATTAATCTGCTATTTTCAAGAATGTGTGTTACCCCTCCTTATATTCATAATGTTGTGGTAGGTGAAACAAGTGGTGGTGATCCAACGAGCTTGGCGGGCACACAAGGCAAGGCAGGATCTCCACTCCCTCACACACCAGGTCAACCCTCCCCTGCCAGTCATCAGGAAATTCATCCACTTGCTTGATGTATCACCAGCTGATCTTGATGAAGAATTTAGACTTCAGGTGAGGCTAACTTAATGTGCACTCTTTAGATTATTATTTGCGCAAATTTTGCCATGCATCCATCCATTCTTGTCCCAGATGCCATAACCACACTAGTAACTAGAAGAGCATATGAGGTGAAAATCTTCAACTACCAAATCAAATGTATGTACATAACCAACCCATATTTCTCCCTATCAATAACATACTAAAATTAATTTTCCAATTAAAATTATGTAATCCTTAGGACTCAATGTCCAATCATCTTGTGCTGGGAATGAATCTACAGAAAATATGAGACATTCTGGTTTACACTGACATATTCATTGTGAAGTCATCAGTTCTAGATATACATTAGTGAGGTGCATGTACAAATGTGACATAAACTGGGCTTCACCATTCATCTCAGTTGTTGTACAAAGTTGATTTTTTGTAGGCTCCGAATGCCTTGATCCTTTTTTGATCAAGGTAATTGATGTAGTACTAGTAACTCTTATAGTTTGTTATATTTGTTTATTCCAGCGATTGAAAAGCGACATGGTCAAAACCATTCGACATACTCACCAGCTTGAGACTGAAGTGGATGAGCTGGATGTAAAAATTGGTCTTCTAGTACACAACAGGATCACCCTTCAGGTATTGTATAGATATGTATGGGTATTTTATGAGTTAGCTTGTACACTGGTATATTACTACAACTTTCATACCTTCTTGAAGTGTGTGCGCATGCATGCTTGTGCATTTTCAATTCATAAGTGAAAGGTTAATGCTTAACGGTGCATGGTGTGTAATTTTTATAAATTCTGTTTTAAATTTACTATAGAGTACCTAGTAAGGTAAATGTTTTATTGACCTAACACATCATGATTTCTGATCATAATTTGTTTTATGTACTTATCAGCATATTGATACTTACATTCATCTAATTTTATTGTGTACCTGTACTTTTATTAATGGGTACTTTTGGATTTGTTTCAGGATGTGCTTCCAATAGACAAAGAGAATATGAATCCCAATATCGTTGAATCTAAGCCAAAGAAGAGTAAGAAAGCTTCTCGTGACACAATAAAATTTGGCACTATGAGGTCTCAGAAGGGACTTAAGGTACCCAATACTCTATTTGATTTATTGTATCTGCAATATGACTTTGTAACAAATGCATGTAAAACTTACTGTACTGTTGACAATGTTAGTTATGTTTCAAGCGAATCATGAATATTCAGTGCCATCAGTGAATTTACCATCTATATAGTCTGTAACTTGTGCATAGTAAATAGTAAACTACTACTTTGTTTAATGTTTTGTATTTCCCATCTAGGCTCTAAAGAAGGAGTCTCGTGAGAAACTTCTTGGATACCAACACCTCTTCTATCTCCTGCAAACTCAGCCACGATACCTGGCCACTCTGATATTTGCTCTTCCCCCGGGCAAAACTACCAAATTCATAGAGAATGTCATCTTCACTCTTCATAATTATGGGGCTAATGACCGTGATAATTACCTGCTTCTCAAGCTCTTCAAGACTGCACTGGAAGAAGAAATCAGGTTTGTTGAAACCATCGTTAATAGATTATAGCATCTGTATTTCCATATCAGATGCAAATTTCATAGGAAATATTCAGTGCCTGGAGATGTACTTTGAACAAATGGGAATATATTTGTATGTCTTCTTCTGGCTTTTGTTTCTTGAGCCTAGGTCTCCTACCACTTTGAATAAGGGATATATGATGTTGATGAAGACTACTTAGACTATTTCTTTTAACAACCTTTAACCCTATTTTGTATGATTCAGATGCAAAGTGCTGCGACTGACTGACATTGTATCGGGCAATCCTCTGGTGGTGAAGATGATAGTTTCCTTCAACAGGCGAGGCCATGGCCAAGCTTCACTCAGGGATATGCTTGGCCCACTCATACATAAGGTTGGTGTTAGATTACTTTATTTGTGTGTTCATGGTTTCCTAAGATTAATCTGTCACAAAGGAAGTTTATTGAGATCAGTGTGTCAGTCAAGAAAAGTGCAAAACATGAAGCTTTGACATGCAGGACACTGCAAGGCATCCTGTAGCCAAAGACATACCATGAATATTATAACTCCCTTCAAAATATTGTCCTACCAGACTGATAACCATTTTATTGGCAGTCAGTTGGAAGTTATGAAGGTTAATTATATATAAAGATTATGAACCCAACTTGTGCTTTTAGGATAATTCTGTTTTAATATAATAGTATATTGGTACACACTAGCTGAACCCAGAGGGCTGGGTCAATTTTTTGGAAGTGTATATGTTAAGCTCTTGTACAAACAATCTTGCACTTGTTTCCTTCCAGATTTATACAGCTTACTTACAGTATGTGTGTTAGGAGTTTGAAAAGAACAGCAGACAGGATGGACTTTATGTATATTTCTTTATCCCACAGGTCTTGAGTGATAACAATATGCAGATAAATACAAATCCAGTGGAGATATACAAAACCTGGATTAATCAGTTGGAGATGAATACAGGACAAGCCAGGTAAGACTTATATGTTCATTAGATTATATAATCCTATCTTACATGGGTCATTGTTAGTTTCTTATGTATCAGACATTTGAAATGCTCACTCTGACTAATATGTTGATAAACCGTACTATTACTCTTTTTTTTTAAAGCAAATATAGTTCACCAAAGGACAAACACTGAGCACATATTTGTCTTGTCTGTGTCGTCTGTTTAAAAAAGGGTTTTCCTTTACAGTATTGAGAGGAATTGGTTTGCAGTTCATAGCACTTGTTTAAGGAAATATTTTCTTTCAGTGGACTTCCATATTCAGTGAATCAAGACCAGGCAATGCAATATCCTGAAGTTCAGAAGAGACTTGCAAATGCTATCACCAAACTTAAGGAAGTCACTTTGGCCTTCTGTGAGCAAATCACCTCCAACAGAGACCTCATTCCATACGCTATGTTGTACATGGCACGTGTCATGAGGAGTGCATTGCAGCGGAGATTCCCACACATACCTGAGAAGGAAATATTGAAGGTGAGAACAGTCAGGCTTAGGCTAGTACCAGTACTGTATATTATACACCATATGTGAATGGAGTAGTGGGTCACTAAAGTATACCAGTTGTGGATGAAACGAGAGATTGCTTTGATAGACATTTGTACCAGGAGAGGTTTATGGAAGGAAAACATTGGTGGATCTCGGGTATAAAACATTCCATTTTGTGAATTTGTTAGAGTAGTCAAATGTGTTACTACTGGTAATTTTGTTTATTATATTGTCTAGCTTTAAGATCTCAGCTTCAGGTTTATGAAGCAAGTAGCATATAATAGAAGAAAATTGAGGCTGTGAATAGAATTTGATAAATTATTGGTTAAAGCAATATTTTTTTCATTCTCTAATAATTCCCCAAATGAATCTTTACCTATTTTTTTTAGATACTCTACTATATTTATATATAATGTATGTTTAACCTTTACAGGTGGTGGGAAATCTTGTATACTACCGATATATCAACTCTGCAATAGTGGCTCCTGATGCATATGACATTGTCACAGTGTCACCAGATGAAAAGCTGAACAATAATCAGCGTCGTAACTTAGCTAGCATTGCTAAGATACTTCAGTTTGCTGCTTCAAAAAAAGGTACGACTTGGAATCTATCTTAAATCTGGATTTGGCATTAAAATTTGGCTAATTATTATCATCAGATGTTCTGTTTTTCTTTTTTCAAGGGAAGGTAGACATTTTAATGCTTATAGAAAATATTAAAAGAGTTAATGCCATTTTAAATAAATATGGTAGGGATTGATTTTGGGTACCAACTTTTAATGTATGGATGCCAGTAAATATTTGAAGCCAGATGGTGCATATTACAGTATTAGCCAATGTAATATTAAATCACTTGACTCATATACTTAAAGCATTGAAGCAAATATATGCTGAGTACTGTTCAGTAAACTGCAGGTAAACTTTGGTGTTTTGGAGATGTTCTGTAGCATAAATAATTAATTACAGTAAAGTTCAAAGCACACATTCAATTGTATGACTAGTACAGTATATTGAAATATTATGAAGATGGTCAGTTTGTAAGTGGAATGCCACCCTATATATGTTATGTTGAGTGAGGTTTGTGAATGGTTTGTGTACAAGGAAAGCCATGTAAAATATATGTAAACCATGCAAAATGAGCTTATCTTGTACTGTATACTTGTAGGATTTGGTGATGAGGCCTCCCACCTGCAGTGCCTCAACCCATTCATCATTGAATGCCATGAGCAGTTCAAGGGGTTCTTCCGAGACTGCTGTGAGGTGGAGGAGCCTGAAGTGGTTTACAGTGTCACAAAGTACTCTGAGGCCATGCTCATTGTTAAACCCACTATCTACATTACAGTACAGGTAGGTTTATTATTTTGGGATATATATTCAGGCATTACTTTATGCTTCAGAATGCCCACAGATGCAGTACCCAAAAGTGGCTCTGCACAGGTATATAATGATGATCGATATCTGTTTTGAGTGCATCATCTAATGTATAGTGAATTGGTTGACATTAAGCAAGAAATGTTTGATTGCAAATTTATTATACAGTGCTGCAAGTTCCACCAACAGCAGTTCCTTATTTCTGGGATGGTAATGATATGTTTTATAGGGAGAGAGGGATTTCCACTTTACTGTGGTGGTGTAGATTTGGCATGTCTTATAAAAAATGTTCATAATTTTGGAACTTTCACTAGCAGACATGTACTCGAGGTAGGAATAATAATGGCGCCACTTACATTTGAGTAAGTAACCCTTCCCTATCCAGTTCCTTTACCCCTCTCTTCTGCAATGCAATTCAGGGTCAGTTTTTCAAGTTTCATATTAAAAATATGAAGAAGTATGCATGCTTGAATCTCGTATATCAAATTTTTATCCCACAGCAAATAAAAGAATATGATAAAATATATTAGTTACTACAGTTAATAAAAAAAAATCACTAGATATCCATGGAAGGGAGGAACATGAAATAATTGTCAATTTTCCTTGACTGATGATGGCCAGATTTAATAAGTTAGGGATTAAAATACTGTATTGGTAAAGTTTATTTTTTTTATTTGCAGGAGATCTGTGAAACACATCAGTTGCTACTGGACAATGAAGAGATCCTTGCACCAGATAGTGATGACCCTCTACATACTCTGCTTTCAGAGTTGGGCGAGCGTCCATCGGTTCATGCCCTGGTGGGAGAGAATATTGGTGAGACATTCAAGGTTAACTTGGTTATGTAGTAGACTAGCTGGACAAGTTCTTTTCTTCACCCACTTGTAATAAATACTTTCTTAATACAATCACTCATGTATCAGCATTTTGAAATGAGTACTTCCCATTTAGCATTGGTTTTTGTTGCAGATTAGAGACGATTACTCAATTGTTCAGCTCGTCATATTGTTGGGTTTATGTATGACCCCCTAATGTACAGCTATCATCGATTGATGAGTGTATCTTTCCTTTCACATAGTTGGCTCTGCCTTTCTACCATATGATGAGCCCTACTCCATGTCCTGTCTCTAATGCATATGTCAGCATTGGCATGATTATACTATTTCTTACTCACCTTTTCACGTCCATACCCACACTTCTACCCTTCATAATCCTCCCCAGTGATCCTATGACCTGTCTACCCCTCGCTGCTTTCTCCCTAAAGTTAATAATTTGCCTGTAATGATCTGTGCTGTGATGGTTCAATATAAAGTGTAGTTCTTTCTCTCACTGCAGATGTGGAGTCAGGCACCTTAGGGAGGATGGAAGTTTGTCTAGCCCTCACTAACAAATTTGAGGTCACAGATGCTGCTGAAGAAAAAGAACCAAAAGATGCAAACAAGATCTTTATAAGGTATTAAACTGGGATGTGTAGGGTGTATTATCATATGTTTTTGTTAAATTTTTTTGTGATTGATGTATCATGTATATATTATCGTCAATCTTCCATTTCCTTCTTTTAAGGGGTTGGGGTCTCCAGACCAGGCTTGAAAAAATGAAATAAGATATAGCAGAGAGGAACAGAATACCCAGTGAAGTGGATCACACTCACATTGATTCCCATTCCCAGCCTAATTAATTTTCAGCTCTCCCCCATGAGATCTTGCATCTACAACAAAAGTACCTTAATGTAGCCTTGGTGAAAGGTACTATTCCATGAAGCTAAAACTGGGTTGTCTTAATTTTTTTCATTACTTGGTCCATGTGTTTATACGGTAGTTTCTCATCTTGAATGATCTAATTTCCCTTTCTTAATTACAGTATTAAATTTTTGCAGAACAAAACAGATGTTGATTGATGTGATCCGGTGTGTGGAAGGAGGAGTCATTGGGAAGTTGGTGTGTGGTCCCACCCTGCCAACCCAGGAAGAGATCTACCGTACCATTATTATTACCAGAGGACAACAGGAGCATCGGGCTAGACTCAATCACACTGAACTCAACCAATCCACATCCTTCCAAGTGGACAATAGGTACTGTATAGATTGTCATTGTAGTGTTCATTACCACTGGCTAATATTCACTCACATAGATTGACACTTTGTTCCCGCAGAGAAATTCCCTGTACGCACTGGCCAAGGCAGAACAGTACTATGTCCAACTCATTTTACAAGATATTGCTGAGTGACTGATCATCAATTCCATAGGGATTTTTCTCAGTTAGAGGCAGTGGTGTATGCTTAGAAATCTTCAGTGATGAATGGCATCCGATGTGAACCATGATATATATGCTATTTAAACCTTTGACAATATACTGTTGCTTTGTATTTTTATTATATACCAGGATGTGATTTAGATATACAGTAGCAAATAGTAACCATACATACATACTTAAACTTTGCATAAAGTCAGTACCCTATTTCTATTATGCTTTCATGTACCACACATCAGGGTGAGCTTACATGAAGTGAAGACACGTTTGAGTCATAACCTTCGGAGGCTGGAGAATCAAGGCATTGTCACTCGTTCTGATAATTACCAAGCAATTCTCAATGCCATAGCAGCAGACATTGTCAACCAGAGGCAGCATCGCATATCAAGAAAAACCGTAAGTCCTAATCCATCTTGTCCAGTATTTTATAGGCCAGTGCAGGAATAATAATTTATCCCATATCACTAAGAGCCACTTCTTTTACTGATCAACATGCTTAGCCATCCTGTCATAGTTCATTCCTTGCAGATAGTAATGTCATCTCTCTATCCTGTATATTTCATTCAATTGATCAGTCTGCATTCCAATTCTTCCTGCTCAGACACTCAGATATTTTCTGGTAATTTCTGCTGGTACCTGTAGTACCTGTATTAGCCAGGTTGCACTACTATATTTAGTGATATTGCCCGGGTGACTGAAGCCGTTCATCAGGTACTCGCCAGGTTGCACTACTATATGTAGTGGTATTGCCCGGGTGACTGAAGCCGTTCATCAGGTACTCGCCCCCCCTCCCCCCCCTGAAACATATCCATACTCAAATCCCTCACAAATCCATCCAAACACTCAAAAAACAGCACTCAGCTGCATGCACGACCCCCTGACATCCACCCATCTGAATCCTCCCTTCCCCATGAGTCCACCTGGCCAGGCTGTGATCTGGCCACCACCTGGACCTTCTTACATATCAGAAGCTGGTTGGAGCCATTATGTATGCCTGTCCATGATGCAACACAGCACCGCATTCTATTAAACACATTATGGAAGACTACAATGTACACAACCACACTCTCTGAGGGCACTGTGGGAAAGCTCAGTTCGGGCCATGGCCTTCCTCAGGGGCTCAGGGCTGCTCGGCCAGACACCTTGAAGAACTTCAACAACAACAATTATGTGCATTACATTAACCTAAAACTATTTTCCATCCTTTTTTTATATACTGGCTAAATAATCTTTCTGAGAGTATCTTCATGCAAATGGTAGTAATAAAAACATTAATTTGGTCTTTAATTAGTTTTGAGCATCCAAATTGATAAATATGATTATACTGTGATATTTTTAATCAACTAAATATGCCAGATTTTTTTTTTTTTTTTTTTTTTTTTTTTTTTGGGGGGGGGGGGGGTACTGTGAATATCATGGTCAATATCACATTAATATTTCAGGATGTGCAGAAAATGGTTGCCACTGCTAAACAACTTGAGAAAAAAGAAGGGTTTTACAAGGAACAGCTGGATTCCTACCATACTTACCTCAAGACCTGCCTTGCTAACATTGCTGCAAGAAACAAGTGAGAAAAATAACTGATTGGTATACCTATACCTAGTAGTCTGTCTATATATCTATCTATCCATTTATTGTCCAGTGCTCTAACATCAAGGCAAAATACACCTATAAATCATGTTTTCAATATGCCCTACAGTTCCAGAATTTTTTTGGACACCCAGTATTTTTATTTGAACGGAATTGCCTGACATGGTTAGGTGTGTGAAAGGAATGGAGGTTGGATGTAGAGAAAAGACTGATTATTGTAACCAGTATCATATCATATATTCCCCCCCTACTGTAGGTAGCTGCTGCAGTATCAGTCGTGTAAGTGAATAGCTTCTTTGCACAATTAGATTTAGTTTAATGTTTGCATAGTTCAGCTTACAAGGCCAAATATTGTGTTAGCTGTCTCAAGTAAAATAAACTAAACTTGTCTATTGTTATGTTCTGTGAAGTTACGTACATTACTGTTAAATCAGTCCTGTTGATGTACACTGAACTTTAGTGTTCATTGTTTGTTTCTCTTCAGAAATGTTCACCAAGCATGGACTAGACAAGGTGGTGGGGAGAAGGCCCGTTCAAAGCAGGCCATCAAGTACACTGCTGTAAAGTTAATGGAAAAAGGGGTACTGCTGGAAGTGAAAGACCTGCCAGACTCTCAACAAAAGAATCTCATGTTTGAAATCACACCACTTGCTACTACTGGTTTTTTCCATGTCCAGGCCAAATTCATGGGTGTCCCAATGGAAAATGTAGAAATTGATATTCAGGTAAGAATTGTAGAGGTTAGTGTGTTGATAAAGATGATTAACCTTTAGTGTCTAACCATGGGTTGTGATTTAACTGTTTATGTATAAATTTTCATTTTGAGTGCCTTCCTGCAACAAAAATCTCTACTCCTAGGAAGAAAAGCCATCAAACAGTGTATTTTAAATAATACACCAGAACAGATGAATGAAAAAAGCATTCATATCTACCAATACCAGAAGATTTTGCTTGATGAAAGATTACCCTATCTGTACCTGATCTGATACTAGAGTTCAAAGTTTATATCCTATTTCATATGAAGCATAGACAATGGCCCCTGTCTTACACTATAGTTGGAATAATGCATGGAAGTGTAATGTGACATAAGAAAAACTGTATGGTCCAATGTTAGGTACAATATAACGCTTATCCATTATGATGTACTGTAGTTAGCAACCATTCTCCCATCTCACTCCAGGAACTTCTTCAGCTGCAGTATGAAGGGATTAGTGTCAAGAAAATGTTCTCCAAAGTCAAGGTGAATGTCAACCTACTACTCCACCTTCTGAATACAAAGTTTTATTCTAAGAAGAAATAAAACTCCAGTTAATATGCCTTCAGTACAATAAATATACATATAGAGTTAACTTTTTGAAACATGAGTAGTAATCAGTATTATACAGTATACCATATTTATATGCACATTGAGTTTGTATTAAATATATTTACTATTTCATACCAATGGCAGTAACAGATTCATTACACTTAATGACCACCGTAGAGTTGGGTAAAGAATATTGTTACATTGATTTTTTTATCATTACAGGAATGAACACACGAAAATGACTTAATTTTGTATGCATTTAAAATATAGTTGTTGCAGAGTTGCTAATAATGTGCACTATAATTTTATCATTGGTATTTTAATCATTTTAAATAGTAGGATATTGAAATTGGTTTTGTGACCATAATGAAGATAGAGATTGACTTGCTGCAAAGAGGCCTCACAATAATGGCAATATATGCGTTTTAGGTTAATTAAATTATGGAACTCTTACATGCAGTACTTCAGTTTATAAAAACTCCACAGTTGTGTTCAGCCTTTATTAATAGATGGTCTGGTTGCATCTTGGCATTGTTGTATTATACAATGCATAGCCTATTCATTGTGATTGCTAGAGGTAAGGTAGGCTATACAGGCCTTGTAACACTGCTGTTACACTGGTGCTACCTATGCCTATAAGTTTTGGTTGCAAGGAGTATCAAACCCAGGCTAGCTGGAGCGGTACTGGTATGTCATCAATGTACCAACCTGGTGGCTAATTTGCCAAAAAGTCACTTTTGGGATCCCTGCAGAATCCTGGAAACCAACAGTGGTTAATTATATTTTTTTCTATTAATTACTGTAATTATGTTATATACTTTATATATATATATATAATTTTTATATTTTGTGGCAAACTGGTCACCATATGGGTACTGTAGTAGATGGATAGCTTTCTTGTCTCCAAAGTATTTTATGTAACTGGTACAGTTAGTTAGGAACAGTATTCTTATTAATCAGATTCATATTACCTATCTGGCTAACATATACCATAATTATTTTGAGGTAAACTATTTGTCACTAGGGTTGGTAGCACCAGCTATTGTACAATCTGATTTTCATTTATTTCCATTTTAACTTTGTGGATGTATTGTATTGTCATAGTCTGAAGTACTGTATAAATGATAAAAGTGTAATTTTCACAAAAATTATACATGATAAGCATTGTAAGTATAATCAAGTTATAACTGATAGTAATATTGGTGATACTGTAGGACCTCGAATGGAAGAATCACCATTAATTTTGTCTATCAAAAGTTACTGTTGTATCCATTGATTGATAGATTGATTTCTGGGTTTATATTGTTTTAACAGCCCAACATCTAATTGACTGTCCCCAGTTTAGTGTCACTCATTGGCTGGCCTTCCTATTCCTATTTTCCCTTGGCTGTTGACCGTCTTAGTGAATCTCCTGTTTTCTCTCACACTCCTCATGAAATTCTTGTCCCACCTGTCTTTTGCCTGATACTGTTTATAGATTTTCCTTGTGGTTTACTCTATCTCCTTTTTCTGCTTCACCTCTTCCCATCATTTCCATACATATTTTAGTGCCAAAAAATCCCTCCGGGCTTGGTGTTTATTGTCACTAATAATTTTATTGTTTACCAGTAACAAATTATCAGTCCCTATAAAATCATGTTCTGTATATAGAAATAAGGTCTGGTAAGATTGTCATGTTCCTAATACATAGCATATGTTGTTATTTTATATGTGAAGTAATTTCATGAATAGTCTTTACAAACTACTTTCTTCCTTCATATCTGTAAATAGTTTTTAAGATTCATTAGTGCAAAAGTAAGTAACCAATGAAACTTAGGTTAATTTCTCTTTTCAAAATCTTCATTGGAGAAGTGTACTTTGCACAGCCATACAGGACTTGTAGATATTGTACAGGGAAGTCTTAATTGTACAAAAATAAGTTGTTTTTTCTGTTACTCTAAGGATAAACACTAACAAATGTATCAGAGACATGGACATGAAATAGGGCACACTAGTTTAGAATAGGTGCATTGGACTTGAGCTTCCTGAGAGGAGCTTGTGATTTGATGCGGTGGGATGAAAAAAGTAATGGAAATGTGTATGAAAGGTGGTCTGATTGAAAAGGAAGTCTGTGCTGAATGTAAAGTGATTGAAAAGGTGAAACATAATATATTGAGGTGGTTTGTACATGTGGAGAGATAGTAAGATGGAGATTTTAGAAAGGTGTATAAGAGGGGTGTGGAAGGATCAGGTGGGAGAGGCAGACCATTGATCAGATGGGAGAGCAGTGTGGAAGAATACATGAGGGAGAGAAAGGTAAAAAGAAGAGGAGGGAGTGTTGCTACAGGGTTAACTGGGTACTAATGCCATGGACATCCCCTTGGGGAGGGAGTGAGGCAGCAGAGCTATACAGTAAATGGGTTGGTTTAGCAAATACTAAAATCTACCAATACAGGACTAATTCAGATACTGGTACAGTAAACAATACAGATATAGCATTTTGAAAGTGTAAACTTTCAGTGTTCTCTGTTTTTGTTGATTGTCTCAAACATGGTTATTTCATTCAACGCCTCAATTTTTCAATTACATAGTAAATAATTGAGACTTCCCTGTACAGTATACATTACTAAGAAACAGTTTTCTAGTATGTATGATTGTTTGGTGCTATTATTGTATAGAATTTGATAGGAAATCAGTACCAGGCTTGTGTCTGGATGGAAAGATATTTTTCTGTTGATTATATGTCTGTATTTAGAGGAGAAAATTTAGCACTGCACTCAAGGATTGTTAATGCATAGAGTGAGTGAGACAACTTTTATGTTAGCTATTAACTTTCATCATATTATGCTGACTCCTTTGTATAATTCCTATGAGTTTGTCAGGAAACATCTGGTATCTCAATGTTTTGTTAAATCTGTATGGAGAAAGATCGTCTTGATTTATAGTTGGACTGATTACCAAATATTATCCCATTTACTGTAGTTTGATTATTGTTAGTGCCTTGCTTACACCTGTTGTACTTTACTGAACTTGGAGTTGCTGTATTCATACTGGTAACTAATAGTTTACTAAAGTTGGAATTACTTTGTTCACACCTGTTACTCTGTACAAAAGTTGGAATGAACTAAGATTCATGGTGTCCTCTGAAGTATTAAAACAACAGTATCTAAACAAGTAACAGTGTGTTGAGTGACAACAGTGGTTACAGAAAAGAAAGCTATCAGAAGAATGTTGGTTAACATGGCACTCGTTACCATGAATTAAACGGGGAACGGGACCCAGTAGGAGGCAGACTCAGTCAATTTCCACCTGTTGGCGATTCCAGAACAACCGTTTTTAGATCTTCATCACCACCGGCTGAAGCTAAACAGCTGGGAAGGATCAGAAGGACGTTACGAAGTGCATTAATTAAGTAAATATGTGAATATGAAAATATTAGATTCGTAGCGATGAGAATAGTAATAAAAATATATATATTTGCTTATTATAATTACATAACTACACAAAATGCCATAAAAATCAGCCAGATGAAGTTATCAAAATAAGGTAGGCATAGCTATAGGTTAATGGCTGTTGACCTACTGTATTTTCATCATTTTATACTCTATAGATAATTTTGTAATTATGAGCTAATTGGTTTCCTATTTCCAAATGTATTTAGCACTACTTCGCCTGCGGATATTTACAGCTGTTCTAGGGCGCCAACCATCTACAACCTCATTTGAACTGCCAATCACAATCGACTTACTTCATGCTGCATTGAACAGCCAATCATCGTCACATATTTCGAAGACAATGTTTATCTCGACGTTTCTACTCTTATTTGTATAATACTATGTTCTCAAGTGTTACATTGTTGTTTTTTAAACCTTTTCAATTAGCTTTAGCACATCATCGCTTGTGAATCGTAAAGTAAACGATTTTTCTAAGGCCCCGACCTCCCTTCACCACGTTTGAACTACGAACCACAATCGAGCTACCTTTCTCTCGTTCGAACAGCCTGCCTGCCATTTCAAAGTTCAATAGTTCCACGGTCCATATACTATATGGACCGTGACTAGTTCAGACTTCGCCATGACTTGTGACGGGTGTGAACGCTCTTTTCTCGACGTTATTACCGATTTTCGGAAAGGGATGACCTTGCTCTTGGTCTGAAAAATACTGTCCTTGACTCCTGAGTGTGACAGTAATAAAGTGTACGTTTAGAAACGATCGACCTACGGTACATTCAGGTGTAACTGAAGGTAAACAAACAAAATGAAGACCGAGACAAAAAGTGTGCAGTTTTTCAAGCAGTGTAAGTAGATCTGGGGTGGGACAATTTTAAAGTGCCCCTTCATAATTATTCTGTTAAGGTTTAAGCAAGTATTTATACATAAATTCTGTCGAATTTACTGTGAAAAACAACTCTGATTGGCTTGCAGGTTTGCTGAAGCCTGGAAAGTTTTGTTATGATGTCTGTGTTCACTGGAGTCTGAAAGGAAAACCAGAAACCAATTGGTGGACCTGGAGCACTTGTAGAGATAGATGATAGAAAATTTGTATATGGGAAGTACAGTTGCCCAATGAAAGACTGTAACCAAATTAAACGCTCGTATTTTATTAATGGATCACTCAGAACCTATAAACCTTGTAAGGATGAATGTAATCAGCTGAAGCCATACAAGGTTGTAGGTTCTTAGTGATCCATTGATAATATACGAGTGTTTACTTTGGAGCTGCTGCCAGATATTGCCACACACCAGATAATTTGGTTGCAGTCTTTTCTTGGGCAACTGTACAATCGTGGTCAATTAGTGGAAGTTGTCTGGTATTTCGGTGGTATCGAGCGAGATATCCCAGTAAGAAACAGTGAAGACAAGAGTCGCCGATACTCTTATTCCACTCTTCTAAAAGTAGGCTACATTTTGCCAGGAACCAAGATTTACTTGCAGTGACTGCTGTAAGAGCCAACGAGCATACATTAGTATATTCTAGACTCTTTGGGTTAAGAACACGTGACAGTCACACAGTGAACCACAGCCAAACTTTTGTTCATCCTGTTACTGGTGTACGTACTAACAATATTGAAGGATCGTGAGTGTTACGTAATGCCTTCACGAATATCATAACCAAGGCCAATTGATTATAATTATTTGGCATTGATTATAGCGAATGTTATTTTGCTCAGTTATCTCTTCTGCAACGTGCTCCCCGACAACAACACCATCCTTCATCATTTCTTGAAGGTTGTAGTGCATGTGTTCCCACGGTCCCACCACCTCAGTAGCAGCGCTGGTAAGTTCACATTTCGTTTTGATATCCGTAGGGCTAGGTTTCCTTATTATCATACGTTTGGAATTTTAAAATGGCCTAAATTTGCACGTTTTTACACTGGATAGAAATCAATAAACATATTCATAAGCATTTACTGTTTTCACAATAATATATAACAAGTAGCAATGAAATAATCATTTGATTTTCTAGAAAACATTTTGCAGATTGAGAAAAATATGAATGAATAAATATATACGGTACCGGTATGTAAATGAATTATCAAGTAATTTAAAACTTACATATATACTGCACAGAAATAAATAATCCTAAATACATATATTTACATATATACAGGAAGATCCACCAAAGTGTTCCATACTTTGTCTATCCATCTATTGTAGGAAGTTGATGACTAAAGGCAAAAAATGTCCTCGCCTATAAAATGAGAATTGAATATAAAAGTTCTTCCGATCGATATGTCTAGGAGAGGGGTGAGACAAAGTACTCTAGCTTATTTAATTATTTACTACATAAGAGGAGTAGTGTAATGTATTTCACAATGTATAGACGCCAATGAGTTTGTACTACGTAAGAGGTTGTCATAACTATTTCTTTAGGTCATATAGATAAACATAATAATATGAAATAGATACACTTATACATACTGTAACCCCTGGGTATACATGGGGTTATATCAATACCTTCCTAGTATCCCTGATTGTCGTAAAAGGCAACTAAATGGAACTTTCACTTTTCCAACCGTCCCTTATTTTTTCATGTTACCTTTTGCGCTTACTGTCCCACCTCTCAATCTCCTTTTTCCTCGGGCACTATATGACCTCGCAGTTGCGTCGCTTAATATTAACAAATCAATCATTCAATACATAGAGTAAGTACATGACTTTTAACAGACGTTTTCACAGATTACTTATGTAATCATACTCCGACAATCAGCGTCATTGAATTAATTTAACACTCTTAGTGGGTTATCATTGTACGCTTTACAATATGTTCTATTTTGTTTTTGTTTTCGTAGAAGAATACATTAGTCACGACATAATTGATCATTTTTGGTGTTCTCAAGGATCCAGTCGAGGTAGCTTGACACTCTAGTGTAGGCCCCGGGGGAGTTGGGATCACCACACCCAGATCCAAAGGAAGTGATGCCCACCAAGGTGTGTCGATCATCCTCCTGGGCCACAGTCAGAGGCCCCCCGGAGTCCCCCAGGCAGGTATCCTTACCGCCTTTCTTATCTCCGGCACATAGCATCCACTTGGTCACTTTGACTGTACTGATATCTTTGCCGTCACATGTGGGGTCCCAAATGGGTAACGCAACCTCCTGTACCATGTCAGGCTGCTCCAGAGTGCTTGTGTTCATCACACCCCAGCCGTACGCCACGCCTGTCTCGCCCTCATAAGTGTCCTGACTGTCCTCCTGGTTTGAAGGGAGGCACACGGCCCTCACCTGAGGATGCGAACTCAGGTCGAGCCGGGACGCCAGACGTATGATGCCAATGTCATGGTGGGGTTCAAAGGATTTGTAAAGTTTGTGGATGATGATCTCAGCCACTTTTACTTTTCTGGTTACTCCCGGAATGTCATCATTCGTAGAGGCCTGATCATGGTCCCCAACACCCACCAATAAGATACTGGTCTTGTGTGGTTCCCCAGTGAACTGGTTAATGAGGCAGTGGGCGGCGGTGATGACAGCATTGTTGGTGATGATTGCACCTCCACAGAAGTACGAGTCACTTACATCTGGGATGGAGAGGCCCGCCAGCCAGGGGTATTTGTAGGGCGGCGTGGTTGTCAGGCCACCTACGATGCGTTTGCTGTTGGCCTTCCCACAGGAACACTTCTCTGAGGAGGCTGAAAATTATTGTTAGGATTCCTCTAGCTTTTCTAAAGGGCTTTAACACCTACGGCCTACAGTTCATCATCTTCTAATAGAGAGGCAATAAAAAAAGAGTACATTACACGGAATGACAATGGGAGAGATGAAAACAAAATCGTGTTGAGTCAGTGTGAAAAAATCTCGCCTGCACATTCAGTATATACAGTATGTCTGGTCCTGTCTGACTTCCCATGCATTCCTTTGTACTACTCTGGGCCAACTCACTCACCGGGAATACAGCAGGAGCATTTTTTCCCTGTACACCAGTTTCTCTCCACCTTGCCACTCTTGCACACCCTAGTCTTGCCCTTGAAGCAGAAGCCGCCCCTCTCCGTACACTCCGGCTTCTTGGTGCACCGTCTGTGGTCTGTGGGGTTGAACACAAGGCAGCTATTAAATCTACTGTGGGTGAAAGAAACTGATAGACTGTATACCGAAGGGACCAGGAAATGCTACTGATTCATCCAACCTATGCCACGAAGTTTTACTCGTTTAAGTAGAATGTTTGCAAGAATCGTGGTCGTTCTTTTGTAATTTTGGTCAAGTGCTTATCAACTTCGTAGTGGTCAATATGGAATTACTGTACTAGGTTCCCTTAGAATGTCTTGCAAATTTCAATGAGTTAAAACAAGTGAACCAAACATTGTCATGGATGTAGTGGTGGTTGATTATAGTCAAGAGTTGACAATCATGCAAAAGTGGACAAGAGCTGCTTGGTGTGCGGAATTGATAATGGGAAATTATAGAGAAACTAAAAGCAAGACACTCGACGTAAGAAAATGTACACGTGCGGCTTAATAATGTTAAATTATATAGAGAGAAGAAAGCAGAGACACTCGGCATAAAAAGAAATATTAATGTACAGTACACGTGTAGCCCCGGGAGTCGGTTTATCTTATCAAATGGTAGAGTCAGACCATATCATTACCACACTACTTTGGGAAGTCAGGTGTAACCGATGATATTCATATATTTGGACTTGCTTGCAGACAGGTTGAGTGTAATGGTCCAGGCTCAGAGGAGGTGTAGGTAGGTGTCTGTCTCACTGTGGTAGTTTTAGCAAAGGGGGAAGTACAGTGTATGTTGGTAAATATAGAGCAAATAATAATTCTTCCAAGCTATTCTAAGCAACAGGCCACCATTATTTTTGTTCGTTCGGTCCAATTTCCTGGTATTCCTAGTTTGGATGATTCACTAGACCTTCAATTTAACAAAAGGTGGTTTAAAACTCACCTCCGAGGCAGCAGGTGCATGAGTCCCCCTGGCAGTACTTGTTGACTAGGACGGTGTTGCAGTTGGTGCTATGACTGTCTTGACACCGACCCCCTCGCCTCTCACACTTGCGTTGTTTATTGGTGTGACAGATGTCCCTGGGAGTGATCCGCTTGAGTTTCTTGACGAGTCCAGGCCATGATAACCTCTTGCGTTCTGGTCGAGGGGAAGATTATTATACAGTATACATCAGGGAGGGGGTCGACAGAAGGAGGAAGGTGCTGGTGGATGGAGAGGGTCGTGGTATAGGGTAAATAAATGTGATGGTGGTAAAAATAGGGTTGGTTGGTGATGGCAGTGATGGTCGTTGTTGTAAACATAGTAGTAGTAGAAGGGAGAGACGGTTGTTGTTGGTGCTGGTGATGGTAGTAGTAGTAATAATAATAATATTAGGGATGGTATAGTTAATAGTGGTGGGGACGTAATGGTCAGCTTTTGTGTTCCAGTGATTCAGACCAAGAGTGTTGATTCATATTTGCTTCAACTGAATTCAAAGTGTTAGGTATTCGGATGCTTCAGAGTCAGTGGGAACCGTTCAGTCAGTCGGTCGAATCTTGACAAACGAACCTGAGACAGAAGCTAAATGGTCTAGTGTAGGTATACATTACAGCCTTGTCAGGTACTAAAGAGACCCTGTGATGTAGTCAGAAAAATGGAGGTAAATGAGTCCTTCAAATATTGCCACGAAACACCACTTATATGAAAGGAGTTGTTTCGTGGCATGGTCAGGAGGAATCAGAAGCCTCCAATTTTCATACACGATTACAGGGTCCTTAACCACATAGTGAGGTTGTTTCTTTTTTCTCAACAACTCACTCTATCGTTCAGTGAATTAGATAGAGGCTTCTGATTCCTCCACATTGCCTCAAGCAACTAAATCAGTTAATCCAATTTGGGCGTTCTGCTTTTTATTTGGACAACTTAAGAGAAATCAGTAGCTTTCATACACCCAATTGTTACCCTCAGACTTACCATAATAATAGTAATATGCAATTATGCTCTTGAGAAATTATATATATGAATGAGCGATAAGTGATGGTTAAAACAATTTTGAAGTTGAAGTCATATTAGCATTGTAAAAGATTGATCACGGTGGAATGTAATAATTGTCGGTTTGGCCAGAAGTTTATGTATAGGTGGGTCGTCAGATGAGTGGTAATTATAGTTTAAACAGTGGCAATTATAAATAAATCAATGGCAATTATGGATAGAATCGTGTCGCAGGATTTGTTGAATATGTGTGTGTGTTTTTTCTGTTTGTTCTGTTTGTGTGTTTGTTCTGTTTGTGTGTGTTTGTGTGTGTTTGGTCTGTTTGTGTGTGTTTGTTCTGTTCGTGTGTGTTTGTTCTGTTTATTTGTGTGTGTTTGGTCTGTTTGTTTGTGTTTGTTCTGTTTGTGTGTGTTTGTTCTGTTTGTGTGTGTTTGTTCTCTGATTACCCTTTATATAATCCTTCTCTTCATCACACCTCACACAGCACACATCATTTTCATTTTTCCATAGAACCGAACACCATAGCACATTTCACCCCAGCCCACCCACACATTATCATTATATTTCGTGTCCCAAATGCATGCCTATAGTTCCGCCAGCGTGTAGTACTGTTAGTTAGGTGTGAATATCTCTCTCTCTCTCTCTCTCTCTCTCTCTCTCTCTCTCTCTCTCTCTCTAAGCCTGCTATGCGTAGAACTTGCAGGACTGGTTTCGTCTCTGTCAAAGTATATGTTGTAAGCAGAAATAATCTTTCTGGAAGTTACCATGGCCCAGGTCAACTGCTGCTCACACACACACACACATACAAAACATCTTTTATCCGTGTATAGAGGCTGCATAGCTGAGACTGACTAGCATACCGGTACTATATTAGGTAACATGGATTGAGGTGGTCAGGCGGGTTTAAATCAGGCATTGTATAATATAGGATTGAGGTCAGTAGTTCATAGCTGTTGCGAGGATGAGGATTTCAAGCCGATGGAGTCAATAGCTTATCGGGAAACTCTACATCAAAGCAAAGTTTTCCCTGTTTGTTGTCAAGACTACATGTGTGGGAACTATTGAAACCAATAAATTCAGTAAACAACAATGATGGTATTTATTAAGGAGGGGAGGTGGCCGAGTGGTTAGTGTGCTGGAATCGTAACCTATAGGTCGGGAGAACGATTCCTCTCAGGTGAGGGCCTGAGAATATTTACTATTCCGATTTGAGTTTCAGGCACTAACTATAAGGCCACCGAACGTCGTAAAACATCCTCGCTGGTACCATAACAGCGACAGCATTTGCGAATTACCCTCACTTCCCTTCCTCTGTGGCTGGGTACCAGTTCGGAAGTCGTGACGTGTGTGTGTGTGTGTGTGTGTGTGTGAATATCAGATGACCTGGGCCACGGAAACGGGCTTGATAAAGCCTATGTCTTAAGCCGGAATCTATAAAATATAAATAAAACTATAATGGGAGGAAGCGTGTTCAACGAAGCATACAGTAGGAAGTTCTCTCTCTCTCGATAAGGAGGGTATTAATTATGTTATCGGTAATGTGAAGGCTACTGATTCGTGATTCCTCCATTCGATGTTATTAAATAAAATCTCCTTTACCCAAATACTGAGATAGTTTGGTTCTTTGCATAAATTGGTGGAATTAATTATAACAAATGCACTACGATTTATTCACAGACACAGTAAATATTATGTGATTTCAGTATTGCCTTTGAAACGTGGCTAGAAAGCTCGAAAAATTCACTGGACGTATCTAAGAAAATCTCCTTTTTGTCTCGCTCTTCAGAGACCATACTATTCTACAAAAGATACGATATGAAAACTGGATCTGGCAACAGTGTCCGTGTCGTACCACCAAATTTGTGTATCATATATATTATAAAAGACTAGAAACTATAGTATTACCTTCTCCTGAATTATACGAGACTTGGTGATTGTGGTTCCTGCTCTGTCATAAGAAAACTTGGGAATGCAATATTATATCCGGTTTATGGCAAATTTCTCTGTCTGGTGGGAAGGTGTTTTTTTTTTCCACCCACGCTGGCTTGGGTTGGAGATGTGTGTTGTGTTGTGGGTGGTAATCAAGGGGTGATCCTGCCACACTAAAAAAACACTTGTACACTGTCAGACGAATACTCAAACACACCTTCTCTCTGTCTGCCAAATACTCAAACACATCTTCACTCTGTCTGCCAACCAGGTGCCTATAGCCTTGATACACACACACACCCACACACACACACGCACACACACACACACACACACACACACAAACACACACTTTAAGAGACTTGTGACTGACGATGGACTGACCTGTAGTACAGCAGACACGACCGTCGGTACAGAGGGAGGGTATGACTCGGCCCCTACAGGAGAGGCCACTACGCTGACAGGTTCCGTGCAAGGAGTGACACAAGGCACTCTGGTGGTGGTGAGGGGAAGGAGAGAGAGGGGGATTATTATTGACAAGTAAATACATTTATAAATAAATGCGTAAATTAATCAAATAAAATATACTGAAATCAATACGTTCAAAAATAGATACGCGAATGTATAGATTGATAACACGAGAGAGAGAGAGAGAGAGAGAGAGAGAGAGAGAGAGAGAGAGAGAGAGAGAGAGAGAGAGAGAGAGAGAGTCGAGAGTATAACTTTCAGGAATTGTACCCCGTCATTACCATGAAGATCATATTGTTTGAAACCTGTCACACCCGGAACCTACTAACTGAGTTTCAGTGGAAATTGCAGGTTTCAACTGAAGGGTTACTGGGGCCTCCTAACTATACAAAAACAAAACAAAAAAATCCTATTCCAGTGCATTGGTATTTTCTGTATCGTAGCATATGTAAGAAGAATCATAGGCCCACAATAATTATGTTCTCTCTCTGTCTCTCTATGACTGTCTGTCTGTCTGTCTGTCTCTCTGTCTCTCTGTCTCTCTCTCTCTCTCTCTCTCTCTCTCTCTCTCTCTCTCTCTCTCTCTCTCTCTCTCTCTCTCTCTCTCTCTCTCTCTCTCTCTCTCTCTCTCTCTCTCTCTCTCTCTATCTATCTATCTCTATCTCTATCTCTATCTCTATCTCTATCTCTATCTCTATCTCTATCTCTATCTCTATCTCTATCTCTATCTCTATCTCTATCTCTATCTCTCTATCTCTCTATCTCTCTATCTCTCTATCTCTCTATCTCTCTATCTCTCTATCTCTCTATCTCTCTATCTCTCTATCTATCTATCTATCTATCTATCTATCTATCTATCTATCTATCTATCTATCTATCTATCTATCTCTATTATATTCATTACCATTTTCACCCTCCAACAATTATATTACCTTGTTATTCCCAGCATATCCATTACTCTCCACCACCATATGAAGGGGTCAGTGCCCCTCTGTAACCCAAGTACAGTATACATGTAACACGTACGACCTCTATATGTGACCTGGCTGAGCTGGGTTGGGGCTGAAATTCATTACCATTTTCACTGGCAACAATTATATTATCCTCCAATGCCACCAACAATAACACACACCACCACAGGACCACAAATCCCATTAATATTCACCACATCCATTAAGCATCTCACACCCTCACTGTTCTGAACTGTGATGGAAGTGGGAGGGAGTGTAGGTAGGTTGTGAGGGAAGTGGGAGGGAGTGTAGGTAGGTGGGTGGTGATGGAAGTGGGAGGGAGTGTAGGTAGGTAGGTGGTGATGGAAGTGGGAGGGAGTGTAGGTAGGTAGGTGGTGATGGAAGTGGGAGGGAGTGTAGGTAAAGAGGGGTTAGGTGTTGTTATTGTTGGGGAGGAGGAGGAGGTGGAGGAAAGGTGGTAGTGGTGGTGGTGGAGGTAATTGATTGTTGACACACACTCTTGGCATCAGGAATTATACTATGGATGGATATTTGGGAGAGAGAGAGAGAGAGAGAGAGAGAGAGAGAGAGAGAGAGAGAGAGAGAGAGAGAGAGAGAGAGAGAGAGAGAGAGAGAGAGAGAGAGAGAGAGAGAGAGAGAGAGAGAGAGAGAGAGAACAGTATCGTGAAGGAAGACAAAGAGGGCGAGGTTAATGAGAAAAGGTGGGGTTAGAAGATGAAGTGAGAAACAATGAGGGGTGTAAGAGAAGTGAGGGAGATGTAACAACAACAATCTCTCTCTCTCTCTCTCTCTCTCTCTCTCTCTCTCTCTCTCTCTGGGTCACGAATTATTTCCTCTCGTCATGATTCTTGCTTCACTCAGGCCTTTCCTTCCTTCCTTTTCTCCAGCTTTCTCTTCTCGCTCTCCAGGTATAATTATTTTTCTGTTAGCCTACATTCTTTGTCTTCCTAAATAATACCCTCCTCTTCCTCACTCACTCCTGTCTTCCAACGTGTGTGTGTGTGTGTTCGGTGAATTGTAGGCTACTGACTTATGTTTTTTTCTGTCATTTTTTTATTTCAATCGCCCTCGGGACTGTAGAATGAAATATGCTCTCGTATGTTGATTAAAATGAAAATATGATCGTGTATGATGACTGAAGCAATGAAATAGATATGCTCGTGTATGTTTATTTCGAATGAGATTATATACTCGTTTTTGTTATTTGGAATGAGATTATAATTATACTCGTCATGTTGAGTGGAATGAGAAAATAATAATTATGCTCGTGTATGTTGAGTGGAATGTGTAGCAAAGCCGTGCATACTGAGTGGAGGTAGTGAAAAGGAGTAAGCTTTCATTTAAGGGGGGAAGTATATTTTCAGTACATACATTATAGAGCACATTGATTCCTACAAAGTCTACCAGGAAACAGCAGAGCCAGATAAACACATATAACGGTGTCCTGTTTCTTGGGATAGTTTGGAGGAATCAGTTATACTCCAGATTTACCAACACTGTATTACGCCCTGTATAAGAGAGAGAGGAAATGCATCGTCACTCCAAATGATTTATTCCACAGGTGTGTGTGTTGTGTATTTTTGCACAGTCATCCACGAAAGTTCCCTCTCAACCCACCACCAATAATAATGAAGATGTTTTGATGGTGTATAAGTGAGATAATTAATTATTTGTAAACGAATTAGCCAATTATTTCAAAGAGTTTTTTAATTAAGGAGAGATTCTCTTGTTTGCAAAATTGGAAGGCTACTAATTTCTCCCTAACTAGTCCAAGAAACAGACAAACAGACATCCCCATTAGTAACACTTCCGTTAAAGTGTTTCGTTCTGATCCCCAACATACATACACACACACACACAAACACACACACACAACACACACACACACACACACTCACACACAAATGCAGTTAGGAATATCTAAGCAACAATACGAAATAATAATAAGAATAATGATTAATATCAAACACACACACACTGTACACAATGAACTACACAATGCATTATATTATCAAGTTTGTGTTAGATGGACTTTCACTCGAGCTGTCTTTACTGATTGACCTTTTATATCTCATGACAGACAGATTGCTGATTTGATTTACTTTGCCCTCTGTTGTACAATGTGGTACCTTCCTTAAATGGGGGGCAATAAAAACTATGTGTGTGTGTGTGTGTGTGTGTGTGTGTGTGTGTGTGTGTGTGTTATCATCATGCTCCATAATCTGATACAGAGACAGACAGACAAAAGGCGTGTCTTATAAAATGTAATATACTTGTTCCTTCAGGTTTTTTTTCCACAACACACACCATGAAGTCCCTTCCTGTTCAACCTATATTCGACTCACACAAGTTATCATTTTCATAACGTGTAGCTTAACCAGAGAGAATGTATACCCGAGCTCGTAAATTTCGCGACCACGTCCCCAAATGTTTATGTCATGTGAGCTGGTAACACTGTGTGGGGAAGGTGTCATTGTAGGTGTAAGATTGTATCATGTCCCTCTACTATGTTCCACCAACTCTGATTCTTCCCTAAATAAATGTTACCAGCTCAAATGGCATCTAATTACGTGGTCGCGAATTTACGAGCTCGGGCGTATTGGTGAAATACATACTGACACACACTTGCATACTTACTTACTTACTTGCATACATCTACAGTATACATGGATCTATATCTGTCTATGTATCTATCTATCTATCTATACACTATACTGGATATAATATTATATGGTTCATACCAGAGGAAGACAAAAGAAACAGAATACCTCATGACCAACACGGTGAAATTTTCAAAAGACAATCACACATGCACACATTCTCTTCTTTCTGTGTGTATTCGTTTTTCAGAAAGACAATCATCACACATGCACATATTCTCTTCTTTCTGTGTGTATACGTTTTTCTTTCTCTTTGTGTGTGTTCTCCTTTTTGTGTGTTAAATCGGCGTGTGGAACTCGTTTGTATTGAATCGAGAGGAGGAGGAGGAGGGAGGGAGGGATGGCTGTGGACACGTGTCTGGCCTCACACGGTGTCTGTTTTTCACTGTTTTGCACGTGTGTATGTTTTTGCATCTAAGTATAATTAACAAAACATCTGGTTATTATTAAACCTCAAGATTTTTTGCATCTGTCTGCCGGAAATTTGCCAGATAGAAAAACATGACAGACAGAATATTAAAATTATAAACGAGAGCAGGTGCAGTGAGAGGTTTTCCCACGCCTGTCTCAGTATTTACATCCGGATCAATGACCTGTTTTGGAGTTACGGACACAGGAAGTCGATCGATTCTCAGTTAACGTAAAAAAGTTCATTAAAATCACGTATTATCGATTTGTAATAAAGTCAGATAATTGGAGGTAGATGAGTCCTTCAAATATTACCCCGAAACACCACCTATATGAAAGAAGCCTGTTTCATGGTATAGTCAGGAGGAATCAGAAGCCTCCAGCTATCATACACGATCACATACAGGCTCCTATCGTATTATTATCATTAGGACCTAAGAATGTGATGTAGGATTAAATAAAAATTACCGAATCCGACAGAAATCAATGGAATAAATAAATATAAATATAAAAAAGTTGAATTCAATTTAGGATTAAAGATTACTGTTTCTCCCTAGTTGCAAATAGAAAAAAAAAATGAATTAATATGAGTCAAAATAACAATATTGGATTTAAGATTGCTATTACTCCCCCCAGGTGCAAAAAGAAATTGACAATCAATAGAATACATAACGATAAATAATAAATAATGATATGATATAAAAAAAAAAGAGTCAAAACCAATGGACACTTTAATATTATTGATTCTCTCCAGTTGTAAAAAGAAGAAGAAATCAATAAAGGCAAATCAGAAAGCGTCAAAATTACTAATCTAAAGTGACTCGTTTCTTGTCACAGTTAAAAAAAAAATAAATGGTGTTCAATTCCAGGGAAAAAATTACATCCTTCTCGAGTGACAAATTCAGGGGATAGTACTGTAGATTTTTTAAGTGCATGTCTTGATTCCTCCAAAGTATGCCAGGAAACAGAACCAAATGAATTAGATACTACAGAGTCCTCCAAACGGTGCCGAGAAACACACACACATACCTCAGTTAAGTCTGTTTTATGGCAGTGTTAGGAGGAATCAGTAGCCTCCAATTAGGCTATTCAGTGACGAGTTTTAATTCCTCTATGTAACCTTTTTCCTCCAGTACTGATTTATCGAATGATTGGCGTTTTTTTTTTTTAGAAGTATTATTAATTCTGATAACAATACTTTCTCTACTGTAAAAATAGTTACGTTATTATTAACTTAACCTCGTTCTCCATCTTGGAAAATGATGCACAGTACGAGTATAATTCCTTGTAAAACGTGTATTCCTAAGCTCTGAAAAATAACACACTTTATATTTGTTGCACTCTGCTAAGTCATATATATTTATCCAATCATAAAGTGAAAGAATACAAGCCATATTTCCAACGCTCACAACTGAAATGTAATTCTGTTATTGAACGGAAACTTTACACACAGCCGTAAATTTACTGTCAAATTTTCTTACCTACTTTTCCAAAACTATGCCAGATGAATGAACCTTGGTGAACAAACATTTTACTGACCGAGAATTTTAAATTAACATCAGGGTCTTGTGTTTTTTGGCATAGTTTGGAGGAATCACAGACCTTCCAATTCACCAACAAGAGAATATCACCTAAATTAAATCAAATGGCGCAGTTTTTAACTCATGTGTTGCAGGACTTTTGCTTGTGACTGTGAATCATAAGTTACATACGAGTTGCCAGGCTCCTCCCCGACGTGTTTGACTCCAATGGCCGCAAATGACAGAGTGTGAGAATTATTACTGGTCATAAAGTCAGTGATGAGCCTGAGGGGTAAGATATGACGAGTCCTCTGGCTGAACGATAACCACAATTCACGTATGACATTATAGATTCATCAACAACATTATTTAGTGACTGATTAACACGGACACCATAACATTACCGTCACATTAACACGAACACCATAACATTATCGTCACATTAAAATCATTATCGTCACATTAAAATCATTATCGTCACATTAAAAACATTATCGTCACATTAAAAGCATTAACGTCACATTACCTTCCATCACATCAATTGAAAGCATTACCGTCACATTAACACGAACACTACAAAGTTACCATCAACATCACCATCACCACCATTATTGTTACTTCTCTCACCCTCACATTAATAATATCACCATCACTGTCATCTACCACCACCACCATCATCTTTGTCCCCTCACCACTACCACCACCACTACTACTCTATAGTATATTATCACCACCACTGTCACCTTACCACAACAACAATACTATTCTGTTGTACACAACCAGCTTTCACTTAGAGCCGCGAGGAGAAGGAGAAGGAGATGGCTATTAACTTTATACATACAACTGAGGGAGAGTTGAATGATTTCTTATATAAATATGTACACGAGGCAATATAAGTATAGACTATTCGGAGGTATGGACTGTTATGAGAGAGAGAGAGGAGAGAGAGAGAGAGAGAGAGAGAGAGAGAGAGAGAGAGAGAGAGAGAGAGAGAGAGAGAGAGAATCGTAAATCACCACACTCTCACACACTCACACACACACACATACAAATAAACAAATAAACTCACCCTGCGCAGCGCTGTGAGTGGCACGGGTCCCACACACAGCCACATCAACACCGCAGCAGCTGCAGTAGTTTACAACAGCACATACCGAGACCATTACGGGTAGTGGCAGAAGGTGGTTATTGTAGAAGTAAGCAGATCAGATCACACTTGGCCTAATTCTTGCTCATATAATTGAACGTCCTTGGTCAGTCCTTGCTTTGAGTTATCAGAGTGTAGTACGGTATAGTTCTTGTACAATTACCAAGTCATCTTTGCTCAAATATGTTAATTAAGGGCCACACTTGTACTTGCTCAAACATTAGACTTTGTGTTGCTTCAATACAGATCGAACATTCAACTTTTTCCAGGCATCATAATAATAATTATTGATATTGCTCAAACATTAAATCGTACTAACATTTAGTTCACTTGTTCAAATTATTATTAGATCATTCTTGTTCTGGTGGTACAATGTTTGCAGTAAGTTATCTCTTCTTGTTCACCAACCACAAGTAGCCTACCTCCCGACCCACCGAGAGACAGACAGACACATACACTGCTTGCACGTGTTGGTAGTGTAGGTAACTGAATGTGGGTTGGTTGGTTGGTTGGTTAGGTTAGGCTGGCTGGGTTCTCCTCTCCTACTGACTGACCGCTTGCTTCACTCACCACTTCTTCCACGATTTTTCACACGCACCAAACGCGCACGCACACACGCACGTCAAACCGGCCAGTCGACATCACTTGTGTGGGGGGGGATAATAAAAATGTGTCAGAGAGAGAGAGAGAGAGAGAGAGAGAGATAGAGAGAGAGCTGTATGGGGCGGGTTGAGGCACACTTTATGATTACCTCTTGGCAAACTTCACACACACACCACTCGCTGAAAACACTTAAACCTCAGTACAAAAAGAAACAGCAAAAAAAGATTGAAAATTGACGGGATTAGTTTCTCCCTCTCTCCTTCCCCCCCCCCCCCATCTCTCTCTCTCTCTTTCTCACTCTTTCTCTCTCTCTTTCTCTCTCTCTCATTACGAGTTTGATTTCTCTAGTTTTTACTGATTAGGTAGTTGTTTTTATTGGTCGTTTTACTGCTCATCTTATCTCTAACAAAATGACTATATTCTCTTTCTCTTTACATTTTCTCCGTCTTTATCTATAGTTCTGGTTTTTCGATTCTCAGTCACTTCATTATTCTTTCTAGGTTATCAGTCTAATATTGTTTCTATGATTTTCCTTTCATCATAATTATTTCTCTACTTGTTTGTCTCTCAGTATCAGTATCTCTTGTTCTCTTTCTCTTGATGGATAGGATGAGTTTATGAGTGAAAAAAAAAAGCGAAGTAATGTGTGTCTCTCATTTCACTCACACTTTTCTACTCAACGCACTTCGTCCTCTAACACACACACACACACACACACACCACACACACACACTCACATTCTCACACTTTTTTACGTACTTCCTTTCTTCAAACAATACCCACTACCTCTCTTGTGTATTCCTTCTCAACTCAGCTTCTCCTTAGCTTCCTCACACTCTCTTCTCTATTCGTCCTCTTTGTACCTTTACTTCCTTCGTTTATAATTCATTACATTCCTTCCTCCATGTACTGTACCCTCATTCACTGATAGGCTACTCAGGGCATTCACTTCGTGCTCAATTAAACATTTCTCCATTTCTTCAGGCATTCTCTTCTTCCTTCCTTCCTTCCTCACTTACTTACCCATTTATATAGTTCTCCCGTCTTCCAATATATTTTCTATCCCTCGCTAATCAGAGCATACTTTTTATTCAGCACATCATCCCTCCCTTATCACATTTTCTCTTCTCACTTAGCCTACATTCCACTCACTCCTTCCTTCCTTCCACTATGCTCCCGCCTC
>JAWZYT010002079.1:90000-107668 GCA_034508575.1 Petrolisthes manimaculis | reverse complement strand
CCCCTCTACAACCACAAACCCAATACCAACAACACCATTACAAATAAATCAACATTACATACTTCCTTCTACCTATCTCCCAAACACAACCTCACCCCTCCCCCCTCCACCCCCAAAACCAACACACTACAAGCTTTACCAACATATAAAACTAACAAACAACACTCATCCATACATATCATCACACACCCACACAACACACACACACACTCCCAACACACACACACACCAACACCCCACAAACCAAAACCCAAAATCCCACCCACCCCCCCACCACCCCCCACACTCACAAACCTCCAAAACCACCCCCACACCCAAACACACAACAACAACACAACCACACCCAACACAACAAACCACACCAACCAACCAACACCACCACTACACCATCCACACCAACAACTCTAACCTCCACAACACCATACAACACACACAATACACTCCACACCACCAACAAACCACCACACACAACACCTCCACTTCCCACCACACTCCCCCCAACCACACCCCCACCACACACTCAACAACACCACACCTCCACCACACCAACACCCAACACACACCACCACCACACCCACCAACCACCCACCACCCAACACCACACACCCACCACCACTCACCCACAACCACCCACACCCCACCCCCACTACCACCCAACACCACTACCAACACCAAACCCACACCAACACACACTACACCAAACCACCCACACCTACACCACTACAACCCACCTACCAACACCACCCCTACCAACACCTACCACACCTACACACCACACACTCCTCACAGACTACAACACCATGTATTCCTTCCTATCCATCAACACCAGTACCCCATCCAGCTACTCCTCCACACACACACATGCACATACTACACACACTCTACATCTATGTTTCGATTATGTTGATTGTGACTCCAACTCATCTACTCTCTTACCCTGATGTTGACCCTATAATCCCCTTCCTCCTTCCCTTTGGCCTCTACTTCTCTATGAATATTATTTGTTGTGGTGTTGATTGTTGTTGTTTTGTTGTTGTAGGGGGTTCCTCCACACTTGGCCTCAAGAACAAAACGAGTGTATTTAAAGCTACTGTGTTATTCTATTGATTAAGTGGGTCATTCCCCGAGTCGACTATTGTATTAATGTGTGTTTAAGTTCTAAAACTATTCATAAATTTGTTAGTGCAGAGATGAAGAAAATATAAAAACACACATATATACATTAACATCACGCAAGTCACCTCGTCAATAAGAAACATTATTATTA
This sequence comes from Petrolisthes manimaculis, assembly GCA_034508575.1. Lineage (NCBI taxonomy): Eukaryota > Metazoa > Arthropoda > Malacostraca > Decapoda > Porcellanidae > Petrolisthes > Petrolisthes manimaculis. The sequence goes on along the minus strand of JAWZYT010002079.1, from coordinate 106,401 downwards.
ACAAAGAAAAAAAGGTTGGTTATATTATGCAGTGTAAATAATACTCTCCAACACCCATGCAGTAAAGCTGAAAGGAATATTGTGTTAGTCATGCAATATACAAACATTCGTGCAGGTTAGTCCGAAATTAATACGATTTAGGCGACACGTAGCAAGTGAAAAGATGTTTGTTGACTTGACTTTCCTTCCAGTACCCATAGTGAATCGGCCCTGGGGTAATGCCACGACACAATAACATTTAGGACCAATTCCACAGTGGCGTTGGTTTGTTATGATCCTCCCCAACCAACCACACTTGTCAGTCTTAAGGGGATAGTATACTTTTGGCACATGAGAGTGTTGTGATTCCTCCAAAGTATCCCAGGAAACATAACCAGAAGGACAATAATAATATCATGGTGGCCTGTTGCTTGAAATCACTTGGAGGAAGCAGCTGCACCAAATTTACCAACACTGTACTGCCCCCTTAATTATATCCAACAAACCCAGTATCCATATCCAAATAATCAGTTTCATAGTGGTGGGGTTATCAAATTCATCAAATAATTCACTCATGAGTCATTTACACAGTTCAGTTTCTTTCGTTATGATGCTTACAAACCAAAACTAACCAACCACTGTGGAATCGTCACTTAGTCCTGGTTATAGATGGTAGTAGTTGTAATGAAGCAAAGTCACTGGGAACTGGACGAGGCTTAAAACTTTACAGTGCATGCAGTGTTGAAAAAGATTTGATTTGGACAGCTTGTTGCAAGTGTACAGTTATTGCAGAAGTAGGTTTTAATAAGCGTGTTGAGGGAGAGTTGCTGTAAATGCTTTTGTTTGTGTTACGAAGCTTGTTGCAGTTGTCACGGTGGAAAATATTAGGATATATTATAAGGTTTCTTCAGCGCATGCATTGTTGAAGAAGTATCGTTTAAGATCCCTTCAGCACGTGTGTGTTTACTGGAGATGTTTTGTAGGATCTTGAAAAATAACAATGACGATAATAAACTTTTCTTCCTTGACCTTACACTGAGTGAACTCAACACGTGCTTTCTGGCGCAAAAAAAAAAAAAAAAAAAAAAAAGGATCTTGAATGATAGTGAAAGAAAAGAAACAGTTCCATTTTTTTTTTTTTTAATGTATATGTCTTGGTTTTTTTGGTTTTTTGTTGACCTTGCAAGAACTCCTTTCACGACGAGGTTGGGCCCGGTGCCTGTGATGGACCCCGTGCCTCCCAGATTGGCCGCATAAGCTGTAGCCAAGTAGCACATATCACGGAGGGCTCGACACTGTTCATTGGGAGGGGTTTTACTGAGGCCGGTGTTGTTGCTGCTGCTGCTCTGTATCGCGTTGTCAACCTCGTCCATCTTGCGTTGTTGTCCCGCTGCCTCCGCCTCGGCCTCCTTGCCTCTCTTCCCCTCAAAGACAGGTTGTATGGCGATCTGCATGTCCCCCTTCTCGCTCTTGAGGTCACTGCTGCTTGTGGGATGGTAGGGGATGGGGACGTGGTAAGAAGTGAGGCTGTGTTGTTGTTGTTGTTTGATTGGTTTGGTGTTGGTGTGGGGTGAGATTGTGTTGTTGTTGTTGTTGTTTGATTGGTTTGGTGTTGGTGTGGGGTGAGGTTTGTTGTTGTTGTTGTTGTTTGATTGGTTTGGTGTTGGTGAGAGGTGAGGCTGTGTTGTTGCTGTTGTTGTTGTTGTGGGATGGGACGGGATGGGTGTGGGGTAAGAGGTGAGGCTGTGTTGTTGTTGTTGTTGTTGTTTGATTGGTTTGGTGTTGGTAAGAAGTGAGGCTGTGTTGTTGTTGTTGTTGTTGTTGTTGTTGTTGTTGTTGTTTGATTGGTTTGGTGTTGGTGTGGGGTGAGGTTGTGTTGTTGTTGTTGTTGTTGTTGTTGTGGGATAGTATGGGGCGAGATGTAATGGTTGTGTTGTTGTTGTTGTTGTTGTTTGGATTGGGTTGGTTGTTTCTTCAGCGTCTCAACACACAATAGGTTAAGAATTGGATGCTCTTACCAGAAAAAAAGAATTAGTAATAAAAAATAAATACAAATAATAACACAATAACAATTATACTTATTACTATAATTATATTTATTATAATAATAATAATAATAATAATAATAATAATAATAATAATAATAATAATAATAATAATAATAATAATAATAATAATAATAATAATAATAATAATAATAATAATAATAATAATAATAATAATAATAATAATAATAATAATAATAATAATAATAATAATAATAATAATAATAATAATAATAATAATAATAATAATAATAATAATAATAATAATAATAATAATAATAGTTATAATTATAATATGATAGTAAAGAGAGGTATACAGTAGATGTGAGTCAGGGTATACAAATCATCAAGATACACAGGTGTATATTCACGAGGTATACTATAATTATAACGTTATACTCACGAGCTATACTGTAAGTCTCCCCCATCAGTAGGAACCAACTCCATCTGACTGACGTGGGTGGGAGACACTCGTAGGTCCTCGCCAATCACGTCATCGTCTTTTTTCTCTGACTGGGACTGTGTAGAAAGAGAATCAGAAGTGTAAATTTTAACTTAACATCACAATAACTATCTTTTCTCAGATTGGGAGTGTGTAGAAAGAAAAGTAGAAGTGTAAATTTAATCTAACATCGTAATTATTATAAACTTACAGTATCTCAACATTGTATGAATTTGTAATAACTCAACATTATATAAATTTGCAATAACTCAACATTATATAAATTTGCAATAATTCAACATTATATAAATTTGCAATAACCCAACATTATATAAATTTGCAATACCTGAACATCGTACAAATTCGCAGCAGAGATCAAACTATTATGACTACAATACATTTAGCAGTGAGTTTATGCATCTTTAGACACTCAAGTCACAAGTTCCCAGCCACTGAATTTACTTTGAATTTTATCTGAATCTTGAATTTTACCTGAACCTGAGAATGTCAATACACGGCACGTCAGGAAGCTGTGGTAATTTGTATAGTAATCTGTATAGTAATCTGTAGTGTACATTTGTATAGTACATTTGTATAGTAATTTCTCCGTCTGGCAATACTCAAAGGATGTATAATGAGGGTAAATGAGGGGGTTGTTGTTGTTGTTGTTGTTGTTGTTGTTGTTGTTGTTCTCTGAATACAGGGAATCGTCTGGTTACTGTCTCCTGTCAAGTGGAACTTACAAACATTCCAACCCCCGGGGAGAGTTTCATTATTTTCACAACACAAACCATCTGACCTTAAGTTGGTGAGTGTGTGTGTCTTTTTTTTTTTTTTTTTTTTTTGAGAGTTGAGAGTGTGTGTGTTTTTTTTGTGTGTTTTTTTTCTTAGAGTTGAGAGTAATAAGTACCGTGTAGGTCAATGATAGGTTTATGATAACACAATGGAAGGTTACAAATTCCACTCGTCTTTACCGTTACCAACATGACAAATACTTCCCACTCAAGTACCTTCACCGTTGTAAACATGAATAAACACTTCACCCTCTTTTAAAGTACACCTGCACCGTTGTAAACATGATAAATATTCCCTCTGTTATATATTCCCTCTCTTATAGACACTCTCTTATCTATTCCCTCTCTTATTTATTCCCTCTCTTATTTATTCCCTCTCTTATTTATTCCCTCTCTTATTTATTCCCTCTCTTATATATTCCCTCTGTTATATATTCCCTCTCTTATCTATTCCCTCTCTTATTTATTCCATCTCTTATATATTCCCTCTCTTATATATTCCCTCTCTTATATATTCCCTCTTTTATATATTCCCTCTCTTATTTATTCCCTCTCTTATATTGAAAACACTCCCGCTATTCTATACTGCACCTTTGAAAACCTGAAAACATTCCTGCTCTTTTACCTGCACCGTTGAAAACATGATAAACATTCCCACTCACCGCATAAAGTTCGTTCAAGATGGCCTCGACAATTGGGACCATCATGGCTGTGGAGGCTGTGTTGGAGATCCACATGGAGAGGAACATAGTGGTCAACATAAAGCCAGCCATCAGCATCCTCGGGGACTGACCTGGACACACACACACACACACACACACACAAGGATGTGGATTATTAGGTAGACTGACTGATTGATTGATTGACATGGGTCGACAGATTGACTTATACTCATTAATTTATAAATTGATATACAGAACTTTCATTATGATGCAAAATTTTAATATATTAATCTCCTATTTATAACCACTAGTAAGAAATACGTAACACAACACAATTATTACAGCAGCAACACCATAATTACTCCAACAGCAATACAATAATCACACCAACTACAGCAACAATATAATTACAGCAGAAACAATATAATTACAACAGCAACAATAATTACAGCAGCAGCAACAACAACACAACTTACCAACAGAGAGAATGACCCTAAGAGCAATACGTCTATGTAAGTTGCAGTGCTCCACAGCGATGGCAACTGTAAGGCCTCCAAGGAACATCATGTTGGTCTCCTTCATGTAAACAATACACACTTCGTCTGTGGATAGGACGCCCAGTAGAGGGAAGGCGAACACAGGGATGAGGGCTGTGACCGGGACGGGAACAGCCTCCGTCACCCAGTAAGCAGCCATGATTAAAATGACGTACCCACATCTTGCTTCCTGTAAGATGAAGGAAAAATATTGTTACTATTACATACTTTCATGTGCTAAATTTAAGGAGGGTAATACACTTTTGGTACTGTACATTGGAGCGCCTTGATTCCTCCAAAAAAAGTCTGCTTGGAAACAATCAAACAGAACCAGATATAAAGACAAATAATGGTAACCTGTTGTTTGCACTAGTTTGTAGGAATCGTTTGTTCCAGAGTTAACAATACTGTACTACTACCCTCTTAAGAAACCCTGTGATGATGTCAAAATATTAGAGGTAAATGAATCCATCAAATATTATCAAGAAACAACACCTAAATGGAAGGAGCGTGTCTCGTGGCATATTGAGGAGGAATCAGAAGCCTCCAATTTCCATACACAATCACAGGGACCTTAAGGGGATGACAGTATACCTTTGATAGACTGGAGTGCCTTTATTCCTCCTAACAAAGTATGCCAGGAACCACACCCACATGAAGAAAAATAATGGTATCTATCCTGTTGCCTGGAATAGTTTGGAGGAATAAATCATTTGCTCCAGATTTACTACCCACCCAAACCAATGTGCTATATTATATCCCCCTTTAATTAAAACTCTTACATCAATTATACTCCCCTCTTAATTCAACTTCTTACATCAATGGCCTACTGTTCTTACATCATCATCATCACCACTTACATCCTAATCATCACCACTTACATCATTCTAATCATCACCACTTACCAGTCCAGTATAGACGAGAAAAACAGACGACATAATAATTGGTGTCAACACGATGATAATGGCGTTATAACATTGCCACAGTTCTTTTATCAAGGGTACCACACTCATCTTGTTGGGTTATCAGATCAGTATCAACAGTGTGTGTGTGTGTGTGTGTGTGTGTGTGTGTGTGTGTGTGTGTGTGTGTGTGTGTGTGTGTGTGTGTGTGTTACGTCACTCTCATCACACCTCTAATGTCAATGAACTTTATCACCACACCACTATCACCAATGTCATCAATTTGTAATTTCACTATCACCACAATATCACTTCCCTATCACCACTATCACCACTGTCACCAATTTGTTACTTCACTATCACCACAATATCACTTCACTATCACCACTGTCACCACAATATCACTTCCCTATCACCACTATCACCACTGTCACCAATTTGTTACTTCACTATCACCACAATATCACTTCACTATCACCACTATCACCACAATGTCACTTCACTATCACCACAATGTTACTCTATCACACCACTTTTGGACACACCACCATTTTTTTTTTTCGTCAACATTGAGAGAATATTTTTTGTATATGTGAACCAATAGACACAAACCTATTTGTATTTGTATTTTTTTTCAATCAAGCAAAAACACAAAAACAGTTATTTTTTATTGTTATTATTATTATTTTCAGTAAACCATGGAACACGAAACAGGTTTTTCCTTTTTTTTCGGTAACCCACACCCCAAAAAACACGAAATTATTATACGTTTTTTTTAGTGAACTAACAAACAGGCATTTATACTTTACGCCTTACCCAACACAATAATGTATATATGTATATCTGTATGTATGTATGTACAGTCGCGGCACATAGTCCTTGAACAGGGTGTAAGGGGACGTCTGTTCAAGGACTTTGTGCCGCGACTGTACGTGATCTTCAGACAAGACTACTAATATTATTTTGGTCCATCACTAGAAATTCTCCGTTGCACAAGAATTAAAGAGAAATTACTGAATGAAAACAATTTACAGGATAATTATATATGCATGTCTTTCGAAAACATAGTGAGTTTGGGTGCAGGGGTTGTGTTGTGTTGTGTGTGTTTTGTTGTGTTGAGTTTTGTTGTTCTGTTGTGTTGTGTTGAGTTGTGTTGTGTTGTTGTTCTTATTCTTGTTGTAATGTTTTGTAGTGTTCGTGTTGTTGTACTGTGTTGTTGTGTTCTATTGTGTTGTGTGTGTTGTGTAGTGTTATACTGTGTTGTGTTATGTTGTACTGTGTTGTATTGTGTTGTTGTGTTGTGTAGTTGTGTTGTGTTGTGTGATGAAGCACTCTGTTGTGTAGTAATGTGTTGTGCACTGTTGTGTTGTGTTGTAATGTGTTGTGTTGTAATATGTTGTGTTGAAATGTGTTGTGTTGTGTTGTAATGTGTTGTGTTGTAATGTGTTGTGTTGTGTTGTACCACAAGGGAGAAAGAGATAAACAAATAAGATGGGCAACAAGAACGAAGGAAAGGTGAAACGAAAGAAGGAAGGGTGGGACTTTTGACGTATGGAGAGGAAATAAATAAATTACTCTAGTCAGAAGGAAACAAACGCTTAATTAAGAAAGAAAAACATGAGCCGATAAGGACTATAATAAATATAAAGCAAACGAAATGACACAAGCATTGCCCAGAAACACGAATGCAACTGCGCTACTCATGCAATACCAAAGCAATAATTTACGTTACTGCATGACTGGATTATATAAGAGGTGAAAAGAAGGTTATAATATACACGTGTTTCTAAGGTGAGTTGTTGGAGGCTACAGATTCCTCCAGACTCTCCCACAAAACGATGATAATACTGAGGTCATGTTTGTTTCTCGATTTATTTTGGAGGAATCTTTTGTCTTCATATGGCTCACAAGGTCACAAAAAAAGTCTCGTCTTGCGTCTGTAATGCAGGATGTGGTGAACCTTTTTTTTTATATATACCTTTAGTGTGTCTATTGTATGTGTGTGTGTGTGTGTGTGTGTGTGTGTATGTGTGTGTCGTAATAGTAGTACCTATATTATTCTCCTCGTAATGGCTGGGATTCCCCTGATACACGCACACACACACACATCTACGCACACACACACACACACACACACACACACACACACACACACACACACACACACACACACAGAGAGAGAGAGAGAGAGAGAATGTACGCACACAGAATACCAACTCACAGAAGCACTCACTAGTACACACACACACACACATCCACGCGCACACACACACACACACACACGACCCTTTACAGTAGCAAGGAGGAAAGTCCAGGAACCCCGATATGGAAAAACCCAAAACACACTACTTATTACACCGTTGCCAATTTAGCTAACCACACACTATTTACATTATCGACAAATACTGAAAGAGAATAATATAATAATAATGATATATTATTTATATATGATAGTTTACTTTGATATTCCGTATGCACAATCTATAATAACTAAAGAATGATATCACGTGCTAAGGAAGGCATTACTGTATGTATGTACATTTAGTTAAGAAAAGCAACGAAGATATTTGACACACTCGATGCCTGTCATGTGGAATTTTTTTGACTATGAGCTCAATTGGTAAACATGTCTTGACACTCTCTCTCAATGTTGTTTGTTCCTCCTTCTCATACTCCTCTTTCTTCTAGTCATCCTTCTTGTTCTCCTCTTTCTCTTTCTTCTTCTCCCCCTCTTTCTCTTCCCCCTCCTCCTCCTTCTCCTCTTTTACTTACCCCTCCCCTCCTCCCCCTCCTCCCCTTCCTCTTTCTCTTCATCCCCCTCCTCCTCTTTCTTCTCCCTTCTCCTCCTCCTCCTCCTCCTCCTCCTCCTTGTCTGTTTCTTCCTACTACAACTGTTAACAAATCCATCCTGGCTTCTCTTATTTTATTGCCTAGCAGCTGCAGGTAAGTAGGTAGGTAGGTAGGTAGGTAGGTAGGTAGGTAAGGAGTAGGTAGGTACGTAGGTAGGTAAAGAGTAGGTAGGTAAATAGGTAGGTAGGTAAGTAGGTATGTAGGTAGGTATGTAGGTAGGTAAGTAGATAGGTAAGTAGGTAGGTATGTAAGTAGGTAGGTAGGTAAGTAGGAAAAGGATGTAGGAAAGTTAGGCAGCAGTGTGTGCGTATGTGTGTGTGTGTTTAATTATATGTGTGTGAGTGTGTGTGAATGTGTGAGTGTGTGTGAATGTATGCATGTGTATGAGTGTGTGTATATCTGTGTGTGCATGTATGTGTGTATGAGTGAGTGTGTATATAATTTCAATCAATCTATGTTCCTGTTCACCTTCTAAATTTGTCTTTTTATGTCTGTATTTATGATCAAGTCAGTGTTACCAGAAGCTGTAAGAACGAGACCAATAGCTTTGAACAAGTTATTACCATTGCATCATAATAATAATAATGATAATAATAATAATAATAATAATGATAATAATAATAATAATAATAAATATAATAATAATATTAATAATAAATATAATAATAATATTAATAATAAATATAATAATAATATTAATAATAAATATAATAATAATATTAATAATAAATATAATAATAATATTAATAATAAATATAATAATAATATTAATAATAAATATAATAATAATATTAATAATAAATATAATAATAATATTAATAATAAATATAATAATAATATAAATAATAAATATAATAATATAAATAATAAATATAATAAATATAATAAATATAATAATAATAATAATAATAATAATAATAATAATAATAATAATAATAATAATAATAATAATAATAATAATAATAATAATAATAATAATAATAATAATAATAATAATAATAATAATAATAATAATAATAATAATAATAATAATAATAATAATAATAATAATAATAATAATAATAATAATAATAATGAATAATAAATAATAATAATAAGCTTAAAAAAGACAACCCACACACACACCACTTTAAGTGAATAAAAAGAAGATGATAAAATAAAATAAAAATAATTGTAATAAACAGTTAAATTGAAGAACACAGAGGCTTATATTTAACCATCTGTATACATATTGGAGAGGAATATTTGGGTCAGGCTGTTTTGTCTCTAAGGTAAAGTTGTGGTCGTGTACTTTCACTTAAACACACACACACACACACACACACAGATTATGATAAACAAATATTCTGATGTTTGATTTGATAGTGAAATGGTGGTTGTTCACTTATATTCTCTCTCTCTCTCTCTCTCTCTCTCTCTCACACACACACACACACACACACACACACACACAATGATCGTCCATTCATACTCTCTCTCTCTCTCTCTCTCTCTCTCTCTCTCTCTCTCTCTCTCTCTCTCTCTCTCTCTCTCTCTCTCTCTCTCTCTCTCTCTCTCTCTCTCTCTCTCTCTCTCTCTCTCTCTCTCTCCTCTCTCTCTCTCTCTCTCTCTCTCTCTCTCTCTCTCTCTCTCTCTGTATATGTTAATTGTATTGCTATAAGTCAAGTAAGTATCAATGTGTCACTGGAAAACAAAAAAATAAAACCTACTCTTAACCTAAATATTATTATCATAGTCTAAAATAATACCTTCTCTTAACCTAAATATTATTATGTTACTCTCCTTTCCCTTGACCTTACCTTCACTTCCCTCGTGTTTCTCTCACGTGCATGAGCTTAGGAGAGATGGAGGGAAGAGGGAGGGAGGAGAGGGATGAGGGAGGATAGGGGGGGGGGAAGAGCTTACGGAGGGAGAGGGGAAGGGGTGGAGAGGGAAGAAGGAGGGTAGGGGGGAGAGGAAAGAAGGAGGATAGGGGGGAGAGGAAAGAGGAGGGTAGGGAGGAGAGGGTAGAAGAGGATGGGGTAGCATATTCAAACCTAACCGAACTTAGCCCTAATCTAATCTAGCCTAACCAAACCTAGCCAAATCTAACCTAACCTAACCTAACCTAACCTTTCCCAACCTAACCTTTCGTAAAATTCTTCTTGTATCCTCTCCTTGTGTGTGTGTGTGTGTGCGTGTGTGTGTTGTTGCTGCTTTTGTTTTTGTGGTAGAGGGGTTTAAAAGAATCAGTGTTACCAATCAGTGTTACCAATCAGTGTTACCAATCAGCAGTGTCCTTACGTTAATGTTTCGTGCCATAAACCAGTTTATATATAAGGGTCAGTTTGCCCTTCTCTATAGTGCTGACCTCGTTCCTACCTACTATACTTCACCTGTCACCTCACCTGTCACCTCACCTGTCTGTCACCTGTCATCTCACCTGTCATCTCCTATCTCACCTGTCATCTCCCATCTCACCTGTCATCTCCCATCTCACCTGTCATCTCCCATCTCACCTGTCATCTCACATCTCACCTGTCATCTCACATCTCACCTGTCATCTCATCCACCTCACCTGTCACCTACCACCTCACTTGTCACCTACCATCTCACCTGTCATCTAACACGTCACTTATCATCTCATCCACTTCACCTGTAATCTCATCCATCTATCGACCTCCTTCCTCTTTACATCCATAATTAAAGTTTAATAAATATACAACTAATCAAACTGATGGTTATCATGTTAATTCCACAACATCAAAATTTAAGTCACTTTACTGTAGATAATAAACTGTATTTGGTTTTGTTGTTGGTGGTGGTGGTGGTGTTTATTTTATTATTATTTTTATTATTATTATTATTATTATTATTATTATTATTATTATTATTATTACTATTATTATTATTACTATTATTATTATTACTATTATTACTATTATTATTATTACTATTATTACTATTATTACTATTATTACTATTATTATTATTATTATTATTATTATTATTTCCCTCAACCACATAATTATATGAGTCACATATTATAGTCACAATTAAGAGTCACGAATAAAGAGTAACAAAATACGAGTTATTATTAATTTCTCTTCATTTCTTTCACTCTTACAACACACGATGTAAAAATGTAAACCTATAATACACGTCCTCTCATCAGGATCTCTCTCTCTCTCTCTCTCTCTCTCTCTCTCTCTCTCTCTCTCTCTCTCTCTCTCTCTCTCTCTCTCTCTCTCTCTCTCTCTCTCTCTCTTCCCTTTCTCCATTTTTTATTTTCATCTCTCTCTCTTTTTTTCACCTCTCTCCATTTTTATTTTCATCTCTCTCTCTTTTTTTCACCTCTCTCCATTTCTCTTTTCATCTCTCTCTCTCTCATTTCTTCCCTCTTTTCATCCTCTCTCACTATCTCTCTTCATCCATATCTCTCTCTCTCTCTCTCTCTCTTTTTTTTATCCCTCTTTTCACCATCTCCCTCATTTCTTCCCTCTTTTCACCATCTCCCTCATTTCTTCCCTCTTTTCACCATCTCCCTCATTTCTTCCCTCTTTTCACCATCTCCCTCATTTCTTCCCTCTTTTCACCATCTCCCTCATTTCTTCCCTCTTTTCACCATCTCCCTCATTTCTTCCACCTCTCAATCTCCCCCATTTCGTCCCTCTTTTCACTCTCCCTCTTGCCTTCCATCCCCCCAATAAAAATAACATCACCACCAACACTGTGAAACAATAATTGGTCTTCACTGGGAACACAACCACAACAACAACCAACAACACACTGTCTTAATGTGGCCCCAAGAATAATACACTTCCTCTCTTCAACTACTGACAACACACACTGACTGACAATGAAACTGGACTGGACTTTTTACATTCCCTTTTTAACTTCCCTACCCTACCCTACCTAACCTAACCCATCCCATCCCTTTCCTACCCCACCTAACCCTATCTAACCCATCCCTACCCATCCCTACCCTAACTAACCATCCCTACCCCACCCTACCCTACCCTACCCTATCCTAACCCTGCCTAACCTTACAATACCCTACCCATCCCTACTCTAAATTACCCTACCTATCCAAACCCTACCCTACCCTACCCTAACCCAAAGTGACCTAACCTCACCATACCTCAAAGGATCAAACATGTTGTAAATGAGGTCAAATTCTACTGACCTATAACCATTGAGAGGAAAGGGAGGTGAAGGTCGTTTAGTGGGTAGGAATTAAACATATCATTAGCCTACATTGGAGCGCCTTGATTCCTCCAAAGTATTATGTCAGAAAACAGGGTCAGATGAACATGTATACTATAATGTATGGTGGTACGTCGTTGCTTGGAATAGTTTGGAGGAATCACCTGCTCCAAAAGAGAACATCTTATAGTTAAACAGAGGGCCACTGATTCCTCCAAAAAAGTACTAAAAAACAGAGTCCTTTATTGTTTATTTAGGTATAAATGTGCTTCCTGGAATAGTTTGGAGGAAGTAGAGTGTGTGTGTGTGTGTGTGTGTGTGTGTGTGTGTGTGTGTGTGTGTGTGTCATTATTTGAATATATAATATAGAGGAGGTGGTAGCAACAGCCTTGGGACACACACACACACACACACACACACACACACACACACACACACACACAGAAACAACGTGGCAGTAGCAGCAGTAGTTAACCTTGATAGTGATACAGTACAATGAAGATGTGAAGGTTATAAACTAAAGAAAACCCCTCCCTTCATCACTAACTCTTAATTGGAGTGCCACGATTCCTCCAATTAGTATGCCAGCAGGAAAACAGGACCATATGAACAAAAGTAATGGATGGTGATGTTTTGTTGCTTGAAATAGTTTGGAGGAATCGGTTGCTCCAGATTTACCAACACTGCATTTCCACCTTAATTATGGGACCCTGTGATGTAGTCAGAAAATTGGAGGTTAATGAGTACTTCAAATATTGCCACGAAACACACACACACACACACACACACACATACAAATATAAAATATACTATATCTTCTCCACTATATCACTGAGGATCTGAAGTGTGTGTGTGTGTGTGTGTGTGTGTGTGTGTGTGTGTGTGTGTGTGTGTTTATAATAGAATTTCTGTGTGTTGTGGGTCTATGTGTATGTGAGAAAGAGAGAGAGAGAGAGAGAGAGAGAGAGAGAGAGAGAGAGAGAGAGAGAGAGAGATTGTGTGTGTGTGTGTGTGTGTTTATGAGTTTCCATGTATGTGTGTTTATATTTCTATATGTGTGAGTGTGTTTATGTGTATGTGTGTGTGTTTACAGGTGAGGACATCCAAAGGGCTTCTTCATACCATCAATACAGGAAAACATAATAATAATAATAATAATAATAATAATAATAATAATAATAATAATAATAATAATAGTAGCTACGTAACCAAAATGGCCGCCTTGCCTTATAAGGAGTAAAGGCTTCTGTTCTCTCAGTACAGTTTGGTGACTTGCACATTAGAGAGAGAGAGAGAGAGAGAGAGAGAGAGAGAGAGAGAGAGAGAGAGAGAGAGAGAGAGAGAGAGAGAGAGAGCATAGGGGTAATCTGTTCTTAACTAATGCCATATCCCTACACATACCTGTTTCGTAATGTTCCCTCAAAGCAGTAAGAATATTTAACATTCTATTCACATCAGTTAGAAGGTCAAAACATTGCACACATACACACGTACATAAGTATATACTGTACATGCTCACACACACACACACACACACACATACACCCCCACACACACGCACACCTATACGGAAGGAGCTTGAATGTTTCGTGGCATGGTCAGGAGGAATCAGAAGTCCTCATTGACTTTTCACACAAGATCACAGAGTTCTTGTATTTTTATTAAACCACACTTTCGTCAAACCTCGTCAATTTGTTAAACATTACCAGGAAAATATAGAATGGAAGAGGAGGAAAGGAGGAGGGAGAAGGGAACATATGACAGAGAGGAGTATAAAAATAATATAGATAAGATGTATAAAGATAATACAAAATAAAGATAAAGTGTATAAAGAGAATAAATAAATACCAAATTTATGAAATAGGTAAGAATTATTTTATATAGCATAAGGTTTATAAATTTATCTCTGCTTTCAATGTCATATCCATAATAAAGATAAAGAGTATAAAGATAATAAAAAATAAGTACCAAGTTATGATAAATAGGTCAATATAGCAAAAGGTTAATAAATTTATATCTGCTTTCAATGTCCTTTTATATTTTGTACTCTACCCCTCCCCCCCCCCCCCATTAACACCCCACCCCACACCCCTTCACACCCCCATGAGTACAGATTACACACATACATACATACTCTATATTTTAACTCACGTTCCCTGGCTAACATTACACACACACACACACACACACACAGCCCTTCACCCTATGATTGATGTACACCAGACACTACACCACACACACACACACACACACACACACACACACACACACACACAGCCCTTCACCCTATGATTGATGTACACCAGACACTACACACACACACACACACACACACACACACACACACACACACACATACACCTTTCATCCTCACATTATATTTCCACCCCTCTTTTGTTGGCTCGTTTTTCATTCATTATTGAAGTCATCTGAATCAATTAACTATATTTTAATAATATACTGTATAACATGATAATTAGGTCAACTGTATTAGTTCATTATATACTGTAACATAATAATTAAGTCATCTGAATCAATTAATTAGATTTTAATTATAAACTCTATCTTAAATAGGTTTTCTGATTTAATTAACTAAATTTTGATTATATACTGTAACTTAATTAGGTTTTCTGAATCAATGAACAAGATTTTAATTATATTCTGTAACTTAATTTGGTTTTCTGAATTAATTAACTAAGTATTGGTATAAGTAATATGGGAAATATAACTATGTATTCTTAACTTAATCAATTAAATGCTGTAACTTTTCATATCTATATATCTAAATGAAGAGACTCTGTTTGTCTGTCATGCTATACAAATTGTCGTGTGACCACCTACAGCGCCAGGAATTCACACACGGAAAGTGGACGTATATAAAAAAAAACTAATTACTTAATTACACATACTTCACTTATTATCGTACGCCTAGCAAACCACTCGGTTTGTTTACATTCCACGCTGCCACCGCTGGGAAGGAAAAAATATCGTACCATTCTTTTACCTTAAGGGCATACTTCACTTCTGTGCGTAGCACGGGATTATTTAAATTAATTATCTATATTCTTTTAATTAAATACCGTACTAAACATTTTCGTACACAAACTACAGTATATAAGTCAGCATATAAGTGTGTATGTGTGTGTGTGTGTATAGTTCCCTCCTCCACTCCCTACTTTTCTCTCCCTCCGTCCCATCTTTCCCCCGGGGCTATTATAAACGTTAAGCTGCTATTATGTGTGAGAAAATCCTTGACCAGTGGGAAGAGAGAGAGAGAGAGAGAGAGAGAGAGAGAGAGAGAGAGAGAGAGAGTGGAAGGGAAAGAGGGGGAGATGGAGGTAAGAAGGGTTGAGAAGAGGAAAATGAATGGAAGGAGGAGAGGTGGAGAAAGAACGGTGTGAATGAAAGAAGGAATGGTTTGAGAGAGAGAGAGAGAGAGAGAGAGAGAGAGAGAGAGAGAGAGACGTGAACCATACAAGTGAAGTTCCCGTCTATATAATATTAAACACGTGACCTTCGCTAACATAATCACCTTTTCTCTCCCTTCCTATTTCCTTCCTTTTTTTGTCCTTCACACTCTCTTCCTCTCCTATCACTTTATTTTACTCCATCTCCGCTCACATTCCTTTCTTTTCCTCTGTCTCCCATTCCTTTCTTTTACTCCATCTCCCCTCACTTCCCTTTATTTTCCTCCCTCTCCCCTTCCATCCATTTCTTTTCCTCCCTCTCCCCTCCCATTCCTTTCCTTTCCTCCCTCTCTCCTCCCATCCATTTCTTTTCCTCCTTCTTCCCTCCCTCTCTTCTTTACAATTAAGTTAGATACCAAGAGACAGTAAATAAATATATGCACAATAAATATCTCCATTGGAATTACAGTAGTGTTTGCATGGTTGGTGAATTTGGACACTCTGCTCAAAGCTTCCTGCAACCAAAGCTGTATAGTACTCGTGACTGTTCGGTACATAACAAACTGTACCGAGTGTTGACCGTGAGTGGGTTACGTAAA
>JAWZYT010002079.1:82500-87500 GCA_034508575.1 Petrolisthes manimaculis | reverse complement strand
GGTGCGGGAATAGGGGGACAGGCTTTCTACCCACCCCAAGCCTGTCCCCCTATTCCCGCACCGCCCCAGTCACCCCCTAAGCCTGTCCCCTACTCTCACACCCCCTTAATACTCTGCACCAAACACGATTCTCTGTATTTCCGCCTCCACCTGTACACACTTGGGTTGAATACTGATGAAGAGGCTGTTGTGATAATGATGATGATGAGGAGGAGGAGGAAGTATAGTGGAAGAGAAGGATGATTTGATGATGATGATGATGATGGTGATAGTATGATGATAATGATGAATACTCGGACCTATCAAACTACCTACTTACCTATCTACCTTGTGTGTGTGTGTGCATGTGTGTGTGTGTGTGTCCTTCTCTCGTATTCGTATTCCTGTGTGTGTGTGTGTGTGTGTCTCTCTCGTATTCCTGTGTGTGTGTGTGTGTGTGTGTGTGTCTCGTATTCCTGTGTGTGTGTGTAAAATAATAATAATAAACGGTTTATTTACATAGCAGTCAGAGACTGAAAATTTACGTAGGAGAAAATTACATTAATATTAATTCTAAGATCTATAGGCTACAACTTGGAGACATACAGTACTAGTCTAGGTGTTTATATTTCGCACGTGTGTGTGTGTGTGTGTGTGTGTGTGTGTGTGTGTGTGTGTGTGTGTGTGTGTGTGTGTGTGTGTGTATAAATTAATTAAATTAACCAACACTTATGGTAAATAGAACAACACCTGTGTATTGATTACCTGACACACACACCTGTGATTTGTACACACACATGTACATTTGGCTCCACTCCCGTATTTCTCCTCTCGCGTTGCCAATGTTGAGCCAGTCAGAAATTCGAATCCCGAGCCACAAGTTAAAAAAATCGAAACACTCATATCCTTAGAGTGAAAGATATGAATGTTTCGAATATTTTAACTTGTGAATCGAGATTAGAATTTCTGACTGGTCCAACATTGGCAACGACAGGGGTAAACTGGATGGATGGCCACTGATTCCTCCAAACCATCCCAGGCAACAAAACAACAATAATAATAATAATAATAACAACAACAACAACAAATCACCTTAATGTTACTGTACTAATAGGAGATGAGGTTTTTTTTACATAGTTTGGAGGATTCAGTAGCCCTCCGAGGTTGGAGATAAATGAGTCCTTCAAATATTGCCACAAAACACACACACACACACCTATATGGAAGGAGCTAATTTCGTGGTATAGCCAGGAGGAATCAGAAGCCTCCAATTTTTACACACGACCACAGGGTCCACCATGTATACAGTAACAACACACGAGTCAAGATCAGTGTTTTCCAATCGGTTCACTACTTGTATAAAATTTTGTCAGATTATTCCCGAGTATTTTTGTGTATAATTATTAGAGCACGTGATTGAACACCAAATTACATCAGTTATTCCCCCCCCCCCTGACGTATAGAAAATGTGTGTGGGGGAGGGATGGGGGGAGTGGAAGAAGAGAAGGGGGAGGGGGAGAGGGGGAGTATCAAAGGCGTGGTAGTGGTAGTTATAGTAAGGAAAGAGAAATGGTAGTAGTAGGTATGATGGTGGTGATGGTGGTAGTAGTAGCAATAATAATAGTTATAGTAGTAGGTGGAGGTGGTTGTAGTAGCAATATTAGCCTAATAGTTATAGTAGTAGTAGTTGTTGTTGTTGTTATTTTTGTAGTTGTTGTTGTTGTAATAGCAGAAGTAGTGACCCTGAAAATCTAGTCCCTGAATAGTGGAAACAGAGTGTGTTTCCGGTCTGTATGTACAGTCGGAGGCAGAAATCCGTACACAGAACATGTGTTATAATGGGTCTGTATTCTGCACATCCTGTAGGCATTGCTCTGCCGACTGATTCAAGTATTATCTAAATAATATTACTAGAAATATTTTGTGTTAGGAAAATATTGTACCAAGTTCTCTAGTTGTTATAAACACTTGATATCACAGTGGTGTAAACTAATTCCTGAGGCCGACTGTACAGTATGTATGTCCCTGTCTGTCTGTCTGTCTCTCTCTCTCTCACTCTCGTGTGTGTGTGTGAATCTCTCGTATTCGTGTATGTGTGTGTGCATCTCTCTCTCTCTCTCTCTCTCTCTCTCTAGTGTAGTTTGATTGGTTGATAGTGAAATATTTACTGCAGTCCATAATTATTATTATCTATGCCTTTGATTATTTTGGATACCTGGATTAAATCACCTCTTAATCTACGTTGGGAATAGATTTAGTTCATTTAGCTGCTCCTCGTACATTTTGTTTCTCAGACTTGGTATCATTTTAGTAACCCTACGTTGGACTCGTTACAATTTTGCTATATCTTTCTGGTAGTACGGGCACCAGGCTTGGACACAGTATTCCATAAGGGGACGGACCAAGGAATTATACAAAGTAAGGATTATGTCTTTAGACTTACTTATACTCGAATGCTCTGCTTTCTTAATTACTTCCGTACACTACTGACTGAGTTTTTTAGGTTATTTGATAGCATTTTGCATACGACCAAGCTAAGTTGATGACCGAATATCCTGCTTGTCCCAGTTATAAATGTTGGCAAGTGTACATTCCACTAAGTCAAAATCTATATCTAGCCAGCACAGGTGTGAGGGTGTGAGGTGAGAAACATCTGTGGGTGATTATTGGCACATCAGTCATGGTGGTGGTGGTCATAAATCTAGTGGAAGTGAAGAAGTGGATGATATGGAAGGAGGAGGAGAATATATGATAGGGAAAAAGGATGTATGTGATAGAAAAAAAGGATGTATGTAATAGGATAAAGGATGTATGTAATAGGATAAAGGATGTATGTGATAGAAAAAAGGATGTATGTTATAGGAAAAAGGATATAATAGTGATAGGAAAAGGATGTATGTGATAGGATAAAGGATATATGTGATAGGAAAAAGGATGTATATAATTGTGTAGAAATTGATGTTGAAGGAGGAGGGAAAGGAGGAGGTTGACACAAACTTCCAATTACTGTAGTAGTAGTAGTTGTAACATATTAATTAATCAGAAAGGAAGAGATAGGGCGCACACACACACACACACACACACACACACACACACACACAGAGAGAGAGAGAGAGAGAGAGAGAGAGAGAGAGAGAGTGTGTGTGTTTGTGTGTGCAAAGTAGAGAAAGTGAAAGAGTCAAGCATAA
This sequence comes from Petrolisthes manimaculis, assembly GCA_034508575.1. Classification (NCBI taxonomy): domain Eukaryota; kingdom Metazoa; phylum Arthropoda; class Malacostraca; order Decapoda; family Porcellanidae; genus Petrolisthes; species Petrolisthes manimaculis. Next base: position 84,333 of record JAWZYT010002079.1, on the reverse strand, counting down.
GGTCAGGAGGACAGTTCATGCATCCCTAGCCCAGCACAACACACACACACACACACACACACACACACACACACACACACACACACACACATGCAATAAATGGCCAAATAATCTATATATATCAGGACTATTTTTTACGACGCTATTTTGAGTCGTAAATCAATTATACCACCACTAATAAATAGCTTAATTATCACGTGGGTATATTTATTTATCACTAAGTGGCTGTAAATGATGGTCAAATTAGCCATCATTATCTTATTTATTATCAGAAAATGTAATGATAATTATGGAGGGGATGTTTTTCCAAGTGTTGATCTGAGTTACGTCACACATACATACATACTTATAGGAACTGTTACCTTGTTATTGTCGTCGCTGTTACAATCAGTATGCTTTGATGACTGTGACAATTATTACGTTGTTATTACTGTTACAATCATTATGTTATTTCTACTGTTGTGATACTCGTAAAAGCCGTACTATTTTCGTTTTATTACTATTATTTATTATTATTATTATTATTATTATTATTACTATTATTATTATTATCACCCTTATTATTACCTTTACTCCTATTATTATTATTACTATTATTATTAGTAGTAGTAGTAGTGTTACTATTATTACTATTATTATTATTATTATTATTATTATTATTACTATTATCATCACCATCAAAATTGTTATCACTCTCAAGGATGATGTAACACCTGTATTGATAAATCTTCATATCAAATTTGAGTTGATATAATTATCTTGCCTTTGATAATAGAGACAGATTATCGTAGAGTGATTTAAGGAGGAATTTCGGTGTTGGTAAATTTGGAGCAACTGAATCCTCCAAACTATTCCAAGCAACAACAGAACACCATTATAATTGCTCTTCTGGTCCTGTTTCCTAGCATACTTTGGAGGAGTCAAGGCACTCCAATGTAACAAAAGTGAATTACCAACTTAACATCAAGTAGGGTTGGGTGGCAAAACACTAAATATTATCATGTTATTTTTCTTGTTGTTATTATCATTATCATCATTATCATATTATTGTTATTATTGATGTGTATGTTATTATTATTATTTTATTATTGTTATTATTCGTATTATTTGTATTTATATATATATTTTTTCATTTCTTATTATTACTATTATTTTTCTTACTACTATTTCAATTATTATTATTATTTTATTGTTATTACGATTATTATTATTATTATTATTATCTTTATTATCATTATTATTAATATCATTATCCCACTAATGTTCGTGAAAATCAGTTCATATCGTTTTAAGATATCTTCCTTATATATATATACACACACACACACATGTCGAGGCAGACTTAATCATAACAACAATATCAGGAAATGACAAGCAAAAGATTACAGACGGAGCAACAATTCATGTCCCGTGTACATGTGTTTCACCTGGCCTTGACCACGTGCTGGACACATGTTCACCAACTGTTACCCTCCCGGAATGAGCTCAGAGCTCGTAGTGACCGATCTTTGGGTAAGGCTGGACCTTTCCACATACCGAGATAGCGAGGTCACAACTCCTCGACTTACCTATTCTCTGCTAGGGTGAACAGGGGTTACACATTTAAGGAAACATCCCAAATTGTCTCCACCCGACAGTGGATTCGAACCCAGGACCTCTCGGATGTGAGCCGAGCCCGCTAACCACTACACCACCGGGCTGTGTGTATGTGTGTGTGTATTCCCAGGCTTCATTACCATAGAGATTAAGTGATATTTACTGAGCATGTGTGAAAAGGATGTATGTGATAGGATAAAGGATGTATGTGATAGGATAAAGGATATAATATAGTGC
>JAWZYT010002079.1:12500-77500 GCA_034508575.1 Petrolisthes manimaculis | reverse complement strand
CATCTAAACACACACACACACACACACACACACACTACCACACACACACACATTCGCATAATCAAAAGAACACTCCCATATAGTAAGCATACACACACACAAGCACTATCTCTCTCTCTCTCTCTCTCTCTCTCTCTCTCTCTCTCTCTCTCTCTCTCTCCCATACACACACCTTACCTATAAAACCCATTTTTCATTTATACACTCTCTCTATACACACTTATGCAACCCACCTATCCCCTTCTGGCAAATGTATGTATGTATGCATGTATATATATATGTGTGTTTGTGTGTGTGTGTGTGTGTGTGTGTGTGTATGTATGTATGTGTGTTTTGTATGTTGATTGGTGTGTGTATGTGTGTGTGTGTGTGTGTTTAGGATCTCTGTATGTGTGTGGAGTTGAGTGTTTGCTAATGTGTGTGTGTGTGTGTGTGTGTGTGTGTGTGTGTGTGTGTGTGTGTGTGTGTGTATGTGTAGGATCTTTGCATGTGTGCGCACTTGGGTGTTTATTGATACGTGTGTGTGTGTGTGTGTAAATTCCATCTTACTATACAGCTTCTCCTTGCACACACACACACACACACACACACACACATACACACACACACATACATACACACACACACACACACGTCATGTATATATGGTGGTCTACTACGTGATTGTAACATCAATAAGCAAACTGTACAGCCGTCATCAAAAGTCATGTCACACACACACACACACACACACACACACACAGACATTCGTAAATAAACACATAAATGCACACACCAGCATAAGACAGCACACACATACACACACACACTCACTCGCATAAGCATATACACACACACACACACATAAGCACACACACACACACACACACACGTCACTTTCTTCCTATAACCTTACCCCATGCAGGCACAAAAGCCCTTGAAATTCTTGCCACGTACAATATTTTCCTAGAATCTATATTAGTTTACTCTTTGATTCCTCCAATGTATGCCAGGCAACAGTAGATCCCCTTTTTATAGTACCATTGAGGACGTCTGTTTTCTGACATATATAGTTTAGAGGAATCTGGAGCATGCAGAGACTTTCCGAGTTCACCAACAAAACAATCTCCCCTCCCTATAATAAAAAAAGGACCCTGTGATCGTGTGTGTGTTTTGGTGGCTTCTGATTCCTCCTATACCTTTGCCGTGAAACAATCTCCTACAATATAGATGATGTTGTAGTATTTGTAGGACTCACTAACCTCCAATTTTCTGACGACATCACTCCTTGGGTCTCTTAAGGAAGTATAGTTTTGTTGGTGGTAAATCTGGAGCAAATGATTCCTCCCAAACTACTTCAAAGAACAAGATACCATTATATTTATTCATTGATTGTGTTTCCTGATATACTTTGGAGGAATCAAGGCCCTCCATTGTACCCAAAGTATACTAACCTCTCTTAATTAAACACAGAAGGGGTCAGTCAGTCAGTCAGCCAAGGAACGACTTCAATCTTTTCCTGGTTCCAGTATCATACGTATGGAAGTCTTATATAACGTCATGGTATACAAAAAAAAAATACTATAATATCCCTCCTTTGTTTTACTCTTCTTCCTCTGTGTGTGTGTGTGTGTGTGTGTGTGTGTGTGATGATGGAAGGCAGAAAGAAGAAAACAAAATACTATATCCCTTCTTTGTTTTACTCTTCTTCCTGTGTGTGTGTGTGTGTGTGTGTGTGTGATGATGGAAGGCAGAAAGAAGAAAACAAAATACTATATCCCTTCTTTGTTTTACTCTTCTTCCTCTGTGTGTGTGTGTGTGTGTGTGTGTGTCTGGGTGATGATGGAAGGCAGAAAGAAGAGTGTGTGTGGCCAGAAAGAATTTGTAGTCACAGGAAGTAATTAAGGTGGTGACAGAGAGGAGGGACTAGCAGACAGGCACGAGGGAAAGTGATAAAAGGTTCAAGGATTCCTCAGTCTAAACTTTTCATTGCTCTTTCGCACCACTTTCAGGACGTTTTAGCGCCATTTTACCAAATTATTTGAGTCTTTCGCGCCATTTTCAGCTTTCCAGAGGATGTTTCGCGACATTTTTACAAGGTATTTGGATCTTTCGCGCCACTTTCACCTTCCCAGAGGACGTTTTCGCTCCATTTCTCCAAGCCACTATTATCTTTCGCGCCACTTTCCCCGAATTGACGAACGTTTGGAGGTAAATTTAATTCCAGTAACTCTCGCCATCCCTTAGTCTCAGATATATCATAATAATAATAATTATATTACACATTTACGTTAATTTCATAAAAAATAGAATTGATAATCTGCTGATATGATAGCTGACTGATATGATCCCTGGCTGACATGAGCCCAAGCTAACATGAGCCAAAACTAACATGACCCCAAACTGGCATGAACACAAACTGGCATGAACACAAACTAACATGACCCCAAACTGACATGACCCCAAGCTGACATGAACACAAACTAAAATGAGCCCAATTGATATGAACACAAACTGACATGACCCCATAAAAACATAATCCCAAACTGACATGACACGACTGTATTCTCAAAACATTACACTTCATTTCACCAGGAACACAAGATAAGACCAACAACAATTTATCCAAGGACGCGAGTACAACACTTTATCCAAACCCGTTCTTGTGGGTTTTCCAAGGCTATTATATATTGTGTGTGTCTGTGTGTATGTGTGTGTCTGTGTTTGTGTGTGTATGTGTGTATGTGTGTGTGTGTGTGTGTGTGTGTGTGTGTGTGTGTGTATGTGTGTATGTGTGGTTACCTGCAGTTATCGAGTTAGAATCAATACATACAGTTATTTATTTCGATGAAGCGTTGATAATTATTACTTAAGGGACCCTGTGATGTAGTCAGAAAATTGGAGGTAAATAAGTCCTTCAAATATTGCCACGAAACATCACCTACAGGGAAGGAGGGTGTCTCGTGGCATAGTCAGGTGGAATCAGAAGCCTCAACATTTCATACACGATCACAGGGTCCTTAAAGGGAAGGGAGATTGTTGTAACGTATGGTAGAGTATTATACAGTAGAAAGCAAAATTCATGTCTCCTCACTCACTCATTAATTCAACGCTTCTTGAGGGATACCATACATTTAAGATACACACACATTCACAACCAACACATACACATAGACACACACACACATTCACTACCAACACACACACATACACACATTCACTACCAACACAGAACTACACACATACACATACACACATTCACCACCACCAAACACACACACACATTCACTACCAACACAGAACTACACACATACACACACACACACATTCACCACCAACAAAGAATTACACACAGACAGCCGTAGCAGATGTAGACGACAGGATTTTTGCAGCCTACTGTACACTACAACATACCTATACTGTATGAAATCAACAACAACAACAACAACAACAACGGTGGATTGCCTTGACTGTGTGTATGTGTATGTGTGTGTGTGTATTTCCCCAAGCATGCACCTTAAGGGGATATTCTGTTGTTTGTTGGTTGAAATGATTCCTCCAAAATAACCACAGTGGGCCAGAAAACAGACGCCTTCAATGACATGTACTGCACTACCAGAGGATGATTTGTTTCGTGGCATAGTTTGGAGGAATCAGAGTCCTTCCAATTCACCAACAAGAGAACCTCCCCTTAAGGACCCCTGTGCATCATGTAGTCAGAAAATTGGAGGCTAGGGAGTCCTTCAAACATTGCCACGAAACACCACCGATATTGAAGGAGCTTGTTTCGTGGCATAGTGAGGAGGAATCAGAAGCCACCAAGTCTCATACACGATCACAGGGTCCTTAATTAACCACCTGTGTGACACTGTTGTAATCCCCGAGCGGAAACCTGACTGGAGGTAGGGGGGGGGAGGGATACCTGGAAATTAATTAAGTAGTGGGTGTGTCGATTCATTCTAGGTTTGGTTTGTTTGGTTTTGGTTTGGTAAGTTGCATGGGGCTTTACACCTCTTGACTTCATAATGGTCATATATCAAAGCGATGTGTATATAGCGTGATAGAGTGTGTGTATGTGAGTGTATTGTGTGTGTGTGTATGTGAGTGTATTGTGTGTGTGTGTATGTGAGTGTATTGTGTGTGTGTGTGTTGTGTTAGAGAGTGTGTAAAGGGGTGTAACTATGCATGCGCGTGTATGGTGTGGTGTGTGTATGAATGTTGTGCGTGTTTGAATGTGTGTATGGGGGTGCATGTGCGTGTGTCTGAGTGTTGTGTGTGTTTGAGTGTGTGTATGGGTGGGGGTACATGTGTGTGTATTGTGTACTGTAGTGTCTGTGATTTTTGTATCCTCTTTCTGGATATTGTTTCTGCTGATTAGACTCACTTATTATGGGTACTGTTGCTGATTAGATAAATACAAACTCAGCAAGGCTAAATCATTAAATAGATACAACTCAGTATTGGGTGACTCAACTCAGCAGGGAGGTTGTGTAAGTGATTCATTCTAGGTTCTGTTGCTACTTATTAAATAGATAGAAACTTATAACAGAGGAGTGGGGTGGGGGGAGGAAGTAAGAGGACATTTTACACCAACTATAAACCATAAAACAGCCGAGAACGATGGTATAACACGATACATGCAGCAGAGTACAATAAATAATCATTGGAGGTACAGTCGGATACCATAGTCTCTAGCCCACCTGAGTCGAAGCCTGAGAGATCTGAAGCAGACGGTTTTGGGACGACAGCCCAACCAAACCCTCCATTGATCCGAAATTTGTTGTGTGTGTGTGTGATGGTTTGGGTGGGCTGTCTCGACATTACCGTGTGTGTGTGTTGTAATGACAGGATGATCTCTGATAAATACTGACGACCTTGAACCCCAGTATTTAGGATACAGTATGTCCTGATAACACAACGGAAGGATTATTACCTCAATGGAAAACGAGTGGGGCTGCTAATAATAATAATAATAATGCCTGGTAATAAAAATATTAATAGTAATATTAATAGTAATCATAATAATAATAATAATAATAATAGTAATAGACATACGAATGGGAATAATACTTAAATGAAACAATGCATAAGAAACAATAATAACAAAAAGATTAAAACTTGCTGTCAGACCAACCAGTATCTTAGTAATAAAAACCATCTTCTTCCCTTCTTGTCTCCCCCCTTTCCACCCCCTTCTTTTCTTTCACTCATTTATCTATTCCCCCCCCTTTCTTTCTCTCTTTTCTCCACCCCATCTTTTCTCTTTCTCTCTTTTCTCCTCCCCATCTTTTCTGTTTCTCCTTTATCTCCTCTCCTCTCCCCATCTTTTCTATCACTCCTTTTTCTCTTCTCCCCCTTCTCTCATTTTCCCCTTCCTCCCTTCTTTTCCGTTCTTCTCTCTTCTGTTTCTCCCTTTCCCCTTCTATTCCGTTCTTCTCTCCTTTCCCCCCTTTCCTCCCCTCTAACACCCTCTCTTACCCCTTCCTACCCTCTCTTCTCCTCTCTCACCCCTTCCTACCTACCTACCCTCTCTCTCTCACTTCCCCCCTCCCTCCCCCATTTTTATATTCCTCGGTTTTATATTTCATCTAAAGTCAACTTGTCTTCCGGTTTCCAGTGCCTCTATTTTATTTATATATATATTTTTCATTCGTATTTTTTTTTTCACTCTGGGTTGGAAGGGTTCAGGGTATATCATAGGAAGGACGAGTTAGTTAGGCTTAATGGGTTTCACTTACGTAATGTGTCGGAGAGGGGAAGAAATATTTTTAACCCTGGACATTTTATCTATTTTTGTTTATTATATATTTCCATTTTTTTTATTTTTTTTTTGAGGGGTTGGAGGGCCAAGACAGTCCTGGGTCAATTAATCACTTATTATGACGAGGTTACTTACTGGTTCGTAGTGTCCAGTCACTCATAAAAAATAAGACACAACCCCCACCCATCCCAAGCAATGGTTCTGGCAAGTGATGGCGTTTATGGGAAGAAGTTGATGTACTCGAACCACTTTGAACTATCGGAATAGACGAGATAAATAGTTTGATCGTTTGATATTAGGCGCCACAACAGTGAGGTCATATGGCGCTTGAGGAAAGTGATCGAGATGTGGGACAGTCAGCACAAAAAGTAACAGATGAAAAAAAAGGCCAGTTAGAGAAGTGAAAGCTCATTTTAGTCACCCTTTATGACAAGCAGGGATATTAGTGAGGTCAGAGTCCAGACCCTGGGCGAGGTATTCGTAGCCCCCTTATCCCACGGGGTATATAGACGAGACGAAACAAGGTTGGGAACCCTGGTTGGGATAGTGTTTCGAGCAGGCCCTCCTACCATCTCACCTCCTTTCTTCCTCCCCAGGTTTTCCTCTCCATTCTCTCTCACCCTTTTTTCCTACTCCCTCCCTCTCTCTCTATTCCTCCCCTTCCTACAACAACAAAACAACAACAGCAATGGAGCAAAACCAGGAAAAATCGATACCAAAATATCAAGCAAAACATAATAAACAACAACAACAAAGCCATATATCACTCCCACCCTCCCCTTAAAACCACAAAAGAAAGATAAAAGGAAGCAGATCTATTTCACTTCCCATTCACCCTCCCCCTTCCCCCTTTAGAGTGATCAACTTGTTGGTATATATCAAGGTCAAGAGGGGGGAAGAGATAGGAAGGGGGGAAGAGATAGGAAGGGGAGAGAGGAAGGGGAGAGAGAGAGGAAGGGGAGAGAGAGATAGGAAGGGGAGAGAGAGATAGGAAGGGGAGAAAGAGATAGGAAGGGGAGAGAGAGATAGGAAGGGGAGAGAGAGATAGGAAGGGGAGAGAGAGATAGGAAGGGGAGAGAGAGATAGGAAGGGGAGAGAGAGATAGGAAGGGGAGAGAGATAGGAAGGGGAGAGAGATAGGAAGGGGAGAGAGATAGGAAGGGGGGAGAGAGATAGGAAGGGGAGAGAGAGATAGGAAGGGGAGAGAGAGATAGGAAGGGGAGAGAGAGATAGGAAAGGGAGAGAGATACGATTGGGAGAGATACGATTGGGAGAGATACGATGGGGAGAGAGATAGGAAGGGGAGAGAGATAGGAAGGGGAGAGAGATAGGAAGGGGAGAGAGATAGGAAGGGGAGAGAGATAGGAAGGGGAGAGAGATAGGAAGGGGAGAGAGATAGGAAGGGGAGAGAGATAGGAAGGGGAGAGAGATAGGAAAGGGGGGAAGAGACATGACCCTAAATGAACACAACATATTTCACGGATTTCTTGTCAGATGTCATAATTCCTCAGTACCAGTCAACATGGATAGTGAGACAATATTAAAACATGGACTAAAACTTTAACATTCAGGATAACTCTACAGAAACCAGCTTGTTATTAGTTTCTAATACTGTACTGTACTGATTTTTAAGTAACAAAAATACAATTTCATACACTTATGTCTAACAATTTTTCAGATTCCTTAACAAAAAAAATATTTTATTACCTATTGAACGCTGGAAAAAACAATAAATGTAATAATTAAAATTTAAATGAATTTTTAAATTTCTAGACCTAAGCTTATGGTAAAAATCAGAATAACTGGATGAAGTGACTTGTCTTGTCTTGTTACTATGAAAGCAAAGAGATGTAGGCTACATGACTTACCTCTCTCACTGCTTCCTCCACCCAATATTATCAAAGTGTAATGGTATTCTTCAATGAGTACAGTTTCATAATTATCTATATAATAAGGGAAGTGTCTATAAGCTTAATATAACTATCAACCATCATGAATTATCACAAGGTATGAAAACTACAATACAGTACCTCCCCTTGCTTTGATAATACCACTGTTATTTTCTGACTCTGTGCATTATTATCCTACACACATTTGTCTGAGTTACTAGTCATCACCTGGTGTGGTAGTCGCTTTTATGACTCAATACTTCAGTAAAACTTAAGCCAGAGATTTGATTTAAAAGCATTATAAAGCTCAAATCATTATGTTTCCAAGAATGTGGATATGTCGGAAAGTAACCTAATCATGAAGGAATAACTCAAGTAGTAATCCTCCTTCTATAATATATTTCACTGGTACTGTATAAATCAGAATGTACCGGTACCTAACAAAGGGCCATATACAATAAAATCCATGGTGCATATGTTGGTGTGGTACTGGCAAGACAATTAACTCCATAGACAAACAACAGAGCCATCGTACAAGCACAATGCCATCGTCAACACCACGGATCATCTTGCATATGGACCAAAGTATGATGACGCCTGGTCTCTGGTCAAGTCTTGTTCAATGATATAAAAGGTCCACAACTCAGATTCAGTCTTGGTGTAATGTTTACTACTATACACCCTTTACAATATCCTAATGTGCCATACTTATAGGTTTCTTTTTTATCTACAGAGGACCCTCGATATACTGTACCATGAAAAACAAAAGCCTGGGAAAACAATGGGAAGTCTTCAATGAGGGACTGAGTGGAAAAAAATGAAGTGGTGCATACAAGTATTTATTCACTGTATATCGAGGGTCTACAGTATGTGTCATCTGAAAATTAATTATCAATATAAACTAAAACCACCTGTTACTATATTTTCCTGAACTTCTAACTCCAGTAGGTAACATCTTTTTTCTCCTTTCCTTATGAGGCAATTAAATGTATTGTTAGTCGATCATCAAATAATTAAACTTGTATATTACAGTCCTAAGAATTCAGGTATTGTATTAAATAAATTATATATTAGAACCTTTCACTAAAGAAGCAGATAACAACACACACAGGTGTAGTAGGAGTTGGTGTAGGTAACAGGGTGGAAGAGGCAGCCAGTCATCATGCATGTCAACATCACTGGCTTCACCTTCACTTCATATGTACAGCACAGTACTGTACACCCATACCATTTTATCACACCAATCTGTTGGAACATTAGTCAATCATATTATGCTGTACAAAGATGGTACTATGGTTGTATGGATGAAAGATTAGTAAATAAAGGAAAATATAAATACATATTGAATAACATGACCATCAACAGATTGTGGAAAATTTCTTCTGTGTAATAATAACTTACTTATTTGCACATTTCAGTGAATTCTTGTCAGTTCTTCCACACTCTTAATGAGGTCATCAACAGTGGCTTCTGTCTTCATTCCGGAGCCATCATTGATCTGGAACACAAACACATACAATAGGCACAACAATGCAAATATTAATATCAGTTTTCCTTTATACATCACTCCTTTCCTATACTAAAATTACATAGGACACAGAGAGTATCATTAAGTATATGAGATATGTTCCAGTATATGACACACAGTTCATGCCCTTACCTAAACAGGATACAAAAAGTATACCTGAGTACTATATGTAAGAGAACAGTAAATGAGAAGTAATCCGTACCCTTACCATAAGTCCTTGTGCCACCTCCTTCATCTTGTCTGGACTGAGGTCTAGGAAGCTCTCAATGAGATCTCCATCAATGAATCCCTCGCACCTCTCTGTCTTCCGCTCCGTACTGTAAAGACACACAACAAACAACCACACGTTAATTCACAGACAACAATTATATTTATACTGTAAGCCCTTGATATAATATTTTGATTTTATCCTTTTAAGACAGGTTCAGTAAATTCCTTAATCTGTATGGTAATGAATAACAGAAGCCTGGGGAAACATTTGGTGGTCTTCCATGTGGGACTAGGTAAAATGAAGTGTTGGATATAAGTATTTATTCATTAAATATCTTTCACTTTTAAATTATTTGTTACATATTACTCATAAAATTCATGACACCGTACTTGAAGCTTCTGTAGAAATCATGATCAATTTTCCCCACAGACTTAATCACTCGAGCCAATCTCTTCTGCATCTCCAACAACTGATTGTACAGTTCTAGGTGTAGACTCGTTACCAGACCTGAAAAGAATTAACATAACTCTTAGACAATGGTTAATATTTTCAACTACTATCAGATGACACATGAGCATTATATAATACTTGAACTGTCCATATTCCAAGCTCCTGATTCCTTTTAAAATATGTCACAAAACAGCATCAATAATGAAGAAATCTGTGTGATTGCACTTTACAAAGCCGCCAGTCACCTAGAATAATAATATACTGGGTTGTTAGTACTGTGGTAGTAACTTATGGTACTAACCGAGAGCACCATGAACAGTGCCATAGAGTACACAGCCTTGGGTAACAGTAGATGCTTCTGGTACTCCCTGCATCACCAGTGTACCGTGCCGGAATACATTAACAAAGTCGCCCAAGTGGAACCTCCCTACCTCCTGCATTTGCTGTCTCTCTTCATCAGATGTCGCCGCACTTAAAAAAAAAAAAAATGAAAAACTAAACCGTTCTCTATTTTTTTTTTACAACTTTTCCAGAATTACAATCAACTTCACCTGAATTATACTCAAATTACCATGAATATAAACCATAACTAAAAAGCTTGTTGTGTTTCAGCTGCATACAATTTCTTACCTATCTTTATGGCAAACAAACAAATTGTGAGCATGTTCTGCACCCAAGAAGAGTTCATCATCCAGGATTTCAATGGCTATCATCCAGTTTGGGTCATAATCCCGGGCAATCTGTAATTCACAAAAACTCTATTAAGTATTTGGCAGATTTAGTACATTTGAATTAAAGGGGTGGTTAAGAAATATCTGTAAATTGGCATGATCCCTTCAAAATGTAACAGACAACATTCTTATCTTCTCCAAACATACCAACTGTTTAAATGTTAATGTATGACCAATATAGACTCACCTCCTCAAAGCTTCCCTCAAGAGTTTTGTACTGAAGGAGTGTCATTGAACGCATCAGGTCACCCACAAGGATGAAGTCACCTTTGGTTTTAAGACAGAGAGCTGCCACATTGTTGAAGTGGGAACACTCCAGTCGAAGCTCACGTTCATTAGTCCACTCAAACAGTCTCACCTAGTAAAAATTTAAACAATGAATATCTGTAACTACAAAGGCAATAATAAGCATAGAATATTTGGTAATCAAGTATAAGTGTGGTGGTATAAAACTTCCTCTTCGACGAAAATACTCCTCGTCACTGTGTTCCCATTATTTTGCAATGCGAATATAGCGATGAAGATTGTTTTTGTCAGAGATAATGTTTAATAATACCAGTTTAAAAATCTTCCCTATGTTGTGTAAAGTATCATTATTTAAATAAATATATAATGAATGTGTAATGAGCAAACACAACTTAATGGGGTAATACATTGTTGGTAAATCCGGAGCAACTAATTCCTCCAAAATATTCCAAGAATCTGGTCCTGTTTCCTGGTATATACAGTATATTTTGGAGGAATCAAGGTGCTCCAATTTACAAACACTGTACTATCACTATCCCCTTAATACTGGACAATATATATACTTACTGTACTAGATATAGATGCTAGGAGTTTTCCCTGGAATTCACACAATGAGTAGCAAGCTCCTTTGATTTCTTTTTCTGCAACCTGAAACACAAGCGAGAACATAGACCTGAACTTAAATATCAAAAAATATAATATATCTATTGTCTGTTTTATAATATGTCAACCATCCATGGCCACTAAAACAACAATGAACTGTTCCATAAAAAACATAAAAATAACAATAAATTATCATCAATGTTTAGAAGAAGAGAAAGTAAAATGGATCAAGAAATCTATAATGACACAATGTGACTGACCTGTTGTAGTTTGCTATCAGTGAAGGAGAAGAGTATGATGCGTCCCTGCTTGGATTCTGACTCTTCCGGGTTAACCAGAGCCGTTCCAACGACGTAGTAGACAGTGGGGTCGTCCTTCAGCCTCGTAGAGCATATGCTGAGGGCGTACTCATGAGGGAGGAAGCTGTGGCTGTGGAGAACTATAAAAGAAACACAAAAAGACTCATTATTAAGACAAAGAGCTTCATTTTTTGATATTTTGAAAGGGGTAGTATAGTTTTGGTAAATCTGAAGCATCTGATTCCTTCCTCCATACGATTTCAAGCTACAGGTCACCATTATTTTTTTTAATTTGTTGCTGTTTCCTGGTAGCCTATAATGTAACAAATGTATGGTATTATCCCCTTAATACTTTAATATTAAACCTCAACACCAAATTTTTAAAGGGTGGGAAGGATCCAGATTTAAGGGGACAGTACAGTATACATTTGGTCCACTGGAGTGCCTTGATTCCTCCAAAGTATGCTAAGAAACAGGATCAGAACAGAGCCCTAAAGACAATCACAGGCTGCATAGCTACCACACCTACAGACCACTTACACCATGAAACCAAAGTCCTCAAAATCAAGGATCATCTTGACATGAGAGCCACACAAACACTTGCTGCAGCCTCCACAAACCCACAACATCCACTACACTACATGGCACAACACCCACACATGCCAAGGAACATTAAAACAACACCTAGCACACGATACCACATACAAATACTATCATCTCTTACACCATGCCCACCCCAAACCAATCTCCAAAAACACATCCATACTCAAATCACTCATCAGTCCATCCAAACACTCAAAAACAACTCAAGAGCTGCATGCACGACCTCCTGACATCCATCCATCTGAATCCTCCCTTCCCCGTGAGGACAGAGTCCACCTGGCCAGGCTGCAATGTGGCCACCACCCGGCCCTTCTGACATACCAGAAGAGGCTGGATGAAGCCATTGCGGATGCCTGTCCAGGATGCAACACAGCACCCCATACTATTAAACACATTATTGAAGACTGCAATACACACAACCACACTCGCCAACAACACAACATACACTCTCTGAGGGCACTGTGGGAAAGCCCGGTTCAGGCCATGGCCTTCCTCAGGAGCTCGGGGCTGCTCGGCCAGACAGCTTGAGGAATAACAACAATAACAACAGGATCATAATAACATAAGTATGGTGGCCTATTGCTTGGAATAGTTTGGAGGAATCAACTGCTCCAGATTTACTAACACTGTACTGTTCCCTTCAGTATAATATAATTAAGTATAATTTATTGTGTAATTCTCAGTGAAATTTCATGGACACTATTTACTTGCCTTCAAATGTATTCTGAGATATAATAAGGAGATTGTGAGTTTCCACCTCCTGGCCAGGCTCCATGCGTGGTGGTGCTGGAGGCTTGAGAAGGCTGGAGGTGTGTTGGGCATGAGAGGTAGCATGGGCACCCAGTGAAGCACAGTTATCACCACTCCTTAGCCCTGACAGATCCATCACGTCCATACGCATTGTTATCACACCAAACGTCTTAAATTAAAAGATTAACACCCCTATTTTATTAAGACTATATACATTTTTTTACAAGAAATGAAGGGATTCAAGCTTGAGAAAATATTGATATTAGATTAAAACCCATAAATTATATCAATAATTTAAATTAATTAAACAGAGGATATGATACTTTTCTTAATTCATAAGTTCAAAAAAATAATGAAGCAAGTAAAGCAAGAACAAGGAATTACCTCAGTTTCCTCTTGATAAGCAATGCGTCGAGGTGTTTCTCCAAGAGGAACTGTTCGAATATGCAACTTCTGAATTTCATCAATTGTTCCAATTGTGATACCTTCACTTGTGGCCAAGGCAAGACTGAAAAAACAACAAATGAATTAAAATATGTATATGGAACATAATTATAACACAAGCATGATAAATGCTTGTATTAGACTTAAAAATTGTACAAACATTCTCTGGTTTTTCACTCAGGATTAACCCCTAAGAGCCTATACACTTAATATCACGTCACCACGAACATAGGCCTTGAAGCAGATTGACGTAATATAAAGACTGTCAAAATAAAACTGCTTGGGCTATGTCTAGCCCCTTCATTGGTAACACTGGTTAGTTTGGGGCTACTAGTGTGGACTGACTCTATAAATACTGCATTCTGCCTGTGTGTGTGGGGGGGGGGAGGTGGCCTCTTTGATGTCTGCTCTCTCCCGACCATACCACCCACCAACACCCCTCTCTACTCCCCCACACTGACTCCGCCTCCTCTCCTATCCTTCCTACTCCCTCCCAGAGTTCCCATGCTCTGATAATCACATGGGAAGCTTATCTAAGTCATATCACACCTCGTTGATATGCGTACTGGGCAATACACATGTTATATGTACATAACGTTACTATATAACTATATGTGTACAGAGTAAGCCTGCAGTATGCTATTATATATATATATTTATACTTTGAAAACTATAATTTCGTCATATTTCGTCGAATTTTAGTGTAATAAATTACGCTATATCACGTTTTCCTAGTTTTTTGAGGGGTAACTGTTTTTTGTTCTCTGACTTTGACGCACTCCTCTACTCAAACCAGTCGACTTACAAAACTTTCTATTTCAGATTCTGGTGTGTAAAATCAAGCTCTACAAATCTGTAATAACAGAATTTACCTAAACGAAACTTTTAAAATCATCCTGTAATTGCGGTTCAGACGTAAGTAGCGCAAGGGGAATTGCGGTTCTTAGGGGTTAATAAATCTAAGCAGTCATATTTCTCCACAAAGAAGGAAACAGAGACTAAAGACTGTGACACTACAATTATCTCAAGGGAATTTTATCCACAAAACTGGTTATTTTATTACCTGTTTGGATATGCTTCTGCATTAAGTGGGCACATGTGAGTGACTTCCCTCAGATTAACTTTAGAAAACACTAGCTTGTGGTTGGAAGAATATATTACAGTGGGTCTATCTGAACAGGCAAATACATTGGTAGATGAGAGGGATCGGAACCTCCTCAAGGTGGTTGGCTGCGTCCCAAGAACAACCTGAAATAAAAAAGATTACACAAAATTATTAATATTTCTTTTGTATGTTGTATCTTATTATCTTTACAATATTATATATGGAGGAATGAATTCTCTGTATGCAAGTTTTCCTTATATCGTACCATAAATTCCATGCAAATTTTCATACACAGCATTGAATAAAATCTCTCAGAGCCCTAACAGTGATGAATGGATCTATTTCTGGTTAAAATATGAGATGTGATGGTATGATGCTCTGACCTTCTTTTTGTCTGAGAGGTAACCAGTGGTAGGGGTGTAACTGAAGTAGAAAAGTTGACCGTCTCCCATGGCACACAGCAGGTAGTGGTGCCCCTCAAATGTTGTCATCAGGATGGACCGAGGAATGATATCTGGTCAACAAACTCATCATTAAGCCATTACAAGAAGGATGACAATATCAGCAATTTTCCCTTAACAAATAAAAGAAAACATTATCAGTATATTATTTCATTATCCCGTTACACAAAGGTTGACAATTTCTATAATTTTTTCAGAACTAAGAATAAAAAACAGCTATTTTGCAAATGAAAGTCCTTCTATTTACTATATAGAATGTCAAATTACTTTCATTACAATTATATCCCCCTTCTGTATATTGCATAAACATTAATCATACCTCCTCCCAGAAACTCTTTGGCGTTCTCTTCCAGTGATGGCAAGGCTAACACCCGGGCAGAGATGTCAGTCCACAAACCAACAGCTACTACCGATGCCATTTCTTCTTCCCAGAGAGGTGACACATCAAGACAAGCCACTTCGTGTTCTACTGTAGTTTGCCTGACATTAAATGAATAGTTCTTTCAAAACCTTTATCATGACCATCAATTTCATATAACACATGAATATTCTTACTATCTAAAAGTTACAACATTTCTCAACCTTGACTTCTGACTTGTCTTTACTCAAATGTAACTTATGCCTCAGGATTTACAGTACTGTACTTCTCTCTAATACATCGTTCAGAGATGACTTACGCCTCAAGTTTCATATTAGATGGCTGTATGAGGAGATAATAGATGTGTTGACCTGCAGCACACACCACCTGGTTAATGTTAGCTGCCACCACTGAGATGTTACGACCCTCGGGAGGACGCCACTCACACACCAGCTGACCGTTACTCTCACTCACCAGTCGACACGATGTCCCCGTTACCTGGAAGGAAAGTACCAGATTGTATAGCATTACTGAGTTATGCAGGGATCATCACTGGCCCATTTTCCTAAATCCACAGGCAGTCAAAGGATGGCATTATTAAATTTACTCTTGGATGAAAAGGCATTTGTCGCTAAATTTGCATTGCCAAATGATGGGAAATGAGCAACGAAGAGAACTTTTCCTTAAAGTAGTAGTTTAATAATACAACCCAAAGGCAGTTCCTATTCTCCAACCAATACTCATGAGATTAAATTACACCAGCATAGCTAATCAAAGCAAATCTATACTGAGAATGGATGATGATAAATGCATACTTATATTGAATATGTAGTGACACAAACATCAATGTCCATAACAACAAATAATACCTGGAGTAACTGGTCATGTCGAACATTGGAAGATAAGAAGGTTTGTTGATCTGATACAAAGCCAGCAATCTCAGTCTCCTCTACTTCATCTCCACTCAAGGTTAGTACTCTGAGGAAATGGTAAACAAAAATCAACCAAACAGAAAAGCAATAAAAATCATTCAGTTTATATGCAGAATATCACAAGAATGATATGCCAGACTACAATAATGTATCTGACAAAAATCTAAGTACATTACTGTACAGTACATCACAACTTCAAGTAGAGTTTACCTGGTTAGACCAACAAAAGAGAGGACGATAGTATTGTGAGTGTTGGGAGTGTTGACACTTAGTGACCACATTCCCTTGATGCCCACCAGCTCTATTGAAGCTTGCTCATGGATTCCTATTCCATTGCGAATGATACGCAATGAACCCTCTTTGAAAGCTCCTGAAAATATGGAAGCAGTAATTAAGTTTAATCAATATCAATTATTAATTCCCAGTCCCCTTCACTTTCAAGTACCAAATAAAGGATTGCCAAGCAGAAATATTGTCAGTACTCCACTTTCTCCCTTAGCCAATTTATTGATGTATTCTTACGATATTTCAGCTGTTGTAGTAAATATTTATTAATGCTTAGTAACTTTAAATAATATTCATTTTTTTTTACTTCACCAATATCAGAGAAAAAGAAATTATAAAACATTTCAGTATGTACGGTACCTGAGCAAGTGACCAGCTGTCCCTGTCCTTGCCGCTCCAGGTCCACCACTACCATGTCCACAATAGGTCCAAGATTATTGAAGGTCTGCATGACAGTGACGTACTGACCGCCTCCATCCTTTTCTGAGTTGAGTTTGATAAGCTGCGAGTCCCCAAGTCTTGACCCCACAAACACTACACCATTATCCAGGTAGGTCAGGCACTCCGGAATGGACGTCTCTCCTGTGAACGGCAGGAGAGTGGTTCTCGTGCATATGCTCAGGAAATTCAACTTTAAAATACACAGTCCAAGTATAAAAAAGGGAGGTATTTTACTTAGTCTTTGTGGTCAGATACTAAGGAATATTTGTCTTCCCTGCATCACTAACAGACATTATGGGTCCGAGTCATACACAAGAAATGCAATAAGACAGGAATGGCTAGAACTTGTAAAATGGCTTCATAATTATCAAGTTTACTATATACAACCATTTCAACAATTATCATCATCATCACAATGCCTTTTCATTCACACTACATTGAATCAAACACAAGTACAGGAAATATTTATAGACACAGGTACTGTACTTACCCAAGAGTTCTACCTTCACAACTGCCTCTGAGCGATCTTCTGGTTTATCGAGTAGCAGCATAAAGAGGCGGCCTGACATGTCTCCCAGCAAATATCTTGAACCATTGTTATCCACCTTCCCATAACATACAATGGTGCTTGTCTGTTGGAGGTAACATTTAACATTTATCAACTGTTATCTGCTTGACCATTCATCCTTATCCATACATCTCTGTCCATCTGAATGACCATGCACTATGTTTCTTAGTATTCTAGCATCATTTCACATCCAATATTAAAGTTGTGAATCCAAAGCTCATATATTTATGCTGACTTTCTCCTGGTTGGATCCACTGGGCCTTGTGAGTGCTAGAGCTCAGTAGGTAGTGGCCAATATATTCTGTCCAATTTAAGACCTAGATAGAGGTTAGAGAAAGATTGAAAGTCATTTGCACACAATTTTCTTTCTATGAAGGAGACAGACAGAATGATAATCATCAACCAAGGTTTGACACACCATACCTTGATGAGAGCTGGAGCTACAGTGACATGCGAGGTGCCGGTGAGGTAAGTGATGGTCTCCTGGCCAATGATGATGGCTCCCCCATATGGTTCAGGCACAGCAATAATGGTCGAGGCCTCAGTTTCCACATTGTCTTGCTTCCACGGCATCTACAAGTAAAAATTATAAGATTTTAAGGGACGAAAATACAGTACACTGGTGGCTATCCATTTATTATCAACTAGTACCTGAGTATTCTAATATACAGCCCACAGAATTGAAGGGCAAAGTTCATCTATCTATAGCTCTGACGCCTCGTTCCCCCCGGGAACTCCCCCAAAGAGGGTGGCCAAAGTTCATACTCACTACTTTACCATTGATAAAATATTATACAAACACCCAGGAAAGATAAATAAAAAAAAATAAAAAAAATATTAACATTACACAAATATACATATTATATATACAAAGTACAAGTAAAATACCTTTGAGAATTCCTTTTCCTTAAGAGATATTTCATGAGTTTTGATGTGTCTACCATGAGTGTCTTGGTATATAACAATGATAGTTGGGTTGGAGCAGCCATACAAAAATTCTATGTCTTGTATCTGAAGCTCATCAACTCTGTAACAAAATAGTATATAAGTATTTCAATTACACTTCTCCCTTTAATAAACATGAATGATTAAAAAATACAAACTCCCAAGTCAGGTAAACAAAAATCTGTTAAATCATGTTCTCATTAGTTTTTATATTAAGCATCAACACTGAGTCTCACCTTATGTTGTAAGCCTTCAGTTCACTGTTGTCCTTGTCCAGGGGTATAACCTTAATGAGTCCCTCGTACAACCTGAGCACAATACAACGCGCTTGAGGGTCCACGATGGCAATCATGCCAGTCTCACATGGTTTGCCTGCATCATAAATATACATTATAACTTTCTTAGTAGCCTATATCTATTGTGATTTCCTATATGGTATATAATTCAATACAATATCTGCTCTTCCAGTGACTACCTCCTACAATATGAGAATCTTTAAATATAACTCTCATTAATAAAGTGTCATGCCAGGAAGACAGCCAGTGAAGAACATACCAATTTTATCAGCAACATTGCCATGAGCTCTGGTAAGAATTTCAAGTTGCTCTCCATCACCAACACACTCCAAGATCATTGCACAATAACGAGTGGTAAGGATGAAGAGCAGGTCCTTGCTCTCATTCTGTAAATAGTATGAAAAACCAGTGTTATACATGATGTTTCACTATTGTATGGCATACACAAATTTGGGTACGGTACTTAAACAATCCTTTTTATAAATGTCTTTAATTGTAACTGGTCAAAGTTCACTATGCTGGGATAGTGCCAATCTAATGTAATATTTAGGCATCACCTTAAAAGTTTTGTATAATATTCAATAAGGGCACACTACATTTAGATATAGACAAAATTATATTCTCATATTTTAATAGTTTTAACTGGGCAACTTGGCTTTTACTGCTGCCTAAACCATAAAATATGAAAGACATGCATAAAATTCCCATTCTAATAACAGGAATTTTGAAACTATTAGGTCAGCATCAACACCACCAAACACATCTCAAACATGAGGTTGATAAATACCAGTGTGTACATACCATTGGTGTGAAGAGATGCATACAAGCAATTTTGCCATATATGGTTAGTTCCTTCAATGGTCGGAGTCCTTCTGGAGTGACAAGGTGCAGTTCCACTCTGTTGTTCCGAGCCACTACAAGGTTCAGGTCTGTTGCCGATGTCAGGTGACCTAAAATAATATGGGCCATATTCAAGAACATTCATAGTGCATACGATGGTGTGGTACCGGTATGATAAATCCATAGACAAACAACAGAGCCATCATCAACACCACGGATATTCTTGCATAACAAATTATCCATGGGTTACAATAGGACTATAGGAAGGCCAGCAGGTTAGGACCAAAAGATGCAGTTGTCATGGTTCGTTAGGTTAGTTTAGGCTAGATTAGGTTAAGTTGGTTGGTTGATTGGTTGGTTAGATAAGGTTAGGAAAGGTTAGGTTAGATTAGGCTGGTTTAGGAGAGGTTAGGTTAGGTTAGCTTAGTTTGGTTTAGGGTAGACAAAAAGCCCAAATTTTCAAGGTCTCCCAAAAATAGCAATCATCAGTTCCATATTTACCAGAAAAAAGCACAAAACGAAAATGAGAATGGTGATAAATTTATTAATGACTGGTGACCATAAACAGAAACTTTACCCAAAATCCACGAGAAAAAACAATCAACTTTACCCAAAATCTAACTTACAAGAAAAACAATCATACCGGCATGAAACTAATGATGAAAATATAAATAAAAGTGTCAGACCAATTTTCAGATATCAATAACATAATGATAAGAAAATTATAATAAACACCAGACATATATAAGAATAATACGAAACTCAGCAACTCGACACAACGAAGTAGCATTAATTTTGTGTTGAAAGATAGATAGCTATTTGAAAACACAGTTTACACTATTATATATATATACACACACACTATACACCATACATATACACACTATACATGTTTATATATATATATACCTGGTACTCTAAACAACGGAAAAGCATTTATTTGTTCTAGGATTCAAGATGATTTGGAAAACGACCATATAATACACACACTTATACATATTTATAGGCACTATATATATCTATATACATACCTGTGGCACATGCTGTAACTGCAGTGGGCTTATGGGCAGTGACAACATAATTATATGCTGCTGTGGCCATGGTAAAGATGTTATTATGAGGATTTTGTTTACACTTGGGACATGACGCTGGGAGGGAGAAGATAGGTACACGAGCTCACCGGTCAGTGTTGCCAAATGGGAGAGAAGATTCCCAGTCATCAGTGTTACCATTGCCAAGAAGTGACAAAAAAGAGAGTGGAAAAATTATATGCCATGGATCAAAAACTGGTATGGAGTCGGACACTATGGACTAAGGAGTGAGAATGTCCACAGTATGTGAACTGGTATGAAGGAAGTCTGGGTGGTGAACTACTCTTTGGAACCCAGGGCTCAAGGTGAATGCAGTAAATTATAGATGGTGTGAATCGCCAATAAGAAAGGTATACCAGAGGTGTGACCAAGGATATTATCCTTGGGTGTGACACAGGTGAGAATGAAACTGTAGAACATGTGATAAAGATGTGAGAAGTATGACTGAGACAGATATGATGTAGATCATCTTGTCTGAAATGGGATGCTATGGAATCATTAATTGGAATGGATGGTATTGCTGTTAGGTTTGTGTGAGCAGATCACAGATGAGATGATTGGTGCCAAGGATAATAGGATAATATCCTTGATTGGTGCCACTCGAGCGTGATTGGTCCTGTGCAGGAATTCTTGTTGGAGAAAATATGGTATGCAAGAAGTAGAGAGGAATAGCTATGCGTGGTATTTTTTTTTTTTCTTATTTCAATTTACAGGAACTGCCTACCCTGAAATAAACACCCAGGCTAGGCTACCTATAACAGCAAGAGCAAGATCCCAGGCATGGAGGAATAATCTAGATTATACCTCCATGATCCCAGGTGTTCTTGACGAAATTTCCCAAACTTCAACATCAGAATTTTCCTTTCCTCCAAAATTCCCTGTTTACTCCTGAAGATAATCGTATATTTACCATATTTTTTATATTTGGTCTGGTAGAAATGTTCCCATTTACTCTTGAACAATCTTTATATAATTTCCACATTGGTACCGCTAATTATTCATGTCTAGGAAAAATTCTCCATACTTGACAACATTGTAGAGGAAAACTCAGTAGTAGATTTTATTCATTTTACCCAAAAAAAGCTGGAAGGTTGGATAACCAACAAGGATGATAGACTATAACAAAAAAGTCTCTCATCCTTGGGGATAACTTTCCAGCAGTACATTTTCATTTTAGCTCTTATAGTACTTTGATATATATATATATATATATATACTGTGGGTATATTTAGATAAACACAGCACCTAGGATGTATTCATATTAGCTGTCAAAGGAAAAAATATATATATACTTTCATCCCATTTCTTCTAAAAGGTAAAGGGATGTGGGGTGGGTGTTGATGAGGACCTTCACCACCAGAGAACCGCAAACAATATGTAGCTGCTGACCCTCTGGAACACATTATAATACAAATTATACAACCCCTGCTGGACTACTGCAGCCAGCTGTGGTCGCCTTTTACAAGAGGAGCGACTTAATTCCAACAACTGGAAATGGTTCAGAGGTCGTTCACGAGACAGATCAGAGGGATGAGAGACCTTGACGAAATACCAATTTAAAACGCTCCTCTATGTTCAAGATTGATTAATTTATTGATGGATTGATTTTAGGAGTAGCCACAGGGAGGTCATATAGCGCCACAAAAAAGATAAGTGAGGTCAGACTAATTCTATTTAATTTTCTGTAGTGTTTTTCCGACGAATCTAGTTCAAATATGGCGAAAATTAAATGTTTATGGAGATTGGGTTGGGGGTGCAGGGGGCGCGCGGTATCTCCCCAAACATTAAAATGCGACGGCCTTGAACAATAAATGCATTAAAAAAAACACTATAAAACATTGCAATCTGCAATCCTTCAGTCCAAACCTGATTATGGTCCGGCGCTAGACTTTTACCAAAGATAATAGAGAGGTGAGACAGTAAGCAGGAAGGAAATAGGAAAAAAAGAGAGACAGTTGAAGAACTAAAGAGCTAGTGGCTGATAGGGTCTCTAGTGGCTGAGGCCGTCACTGTTCAAGAGTAAACAGGGAATTATTGAGGTAAAAATGGAAATGTTGATGTTGAAGTTGGGGAAATGTCGTGAAGCTTGTTTCATCTGGCAAGTTGGCAATGCTGAGTACATCTTCTACCGTTCTACGTGACTGGATGCACAATACTTCTTATTATTATTTAATCAAAGGTAATTACTGCATACCATAAATATCTAAATATGAATTACTGGACTGATTTTCTATACCAGCTTGTAAATATGTCATAAAAAAATAACTCAATTAAAAGACATTACTGATAAATACTCCAAAAGCTGTTATTCACTCAGATAAGATAAAAAATGTGTAAGTTAGGTTTAAAATAATTAACACAAATAATTGAGTTTGAGATGATATTTCGTGTTGACAAGCCTTATTTAACATCCAAAATAATTTAAGTTAATTATAGAAACTTTGTAATGTTAGAATAGTTAACTTAGACTACCTCGATCAAACATATTTATTAGTATTTCAAGTTAATTTCGTATTTATATCTTACTTATATCTTATTTATAATTTTCAGGTGCATTATGGCCTCACAATTATTTCGTGTTGCTTTAAGAAGAACAATAACCACAGTTGCAGCCATTAAAACACCTAGTACCATCAAAGCTGTTAGGTAATTATTATTATTATTATTATTAATGTTAGATATTTACTGGTAATAATTAATAACTACCCTAAAATATATCTACCATCAATATATTATTATATTTTTCCTTGATATGATAAATTTGGGTATTATTACAGAAGTACTCAGTTCCACATCTGGCTAGGTCACTTTATGATAGTTTACACCAGTTATATCCCGGTTGTTTGCCCAGGTTAGGTCCCCTTAATCTGCTGTGGTCTAGGTTAGGTCAGACTACTTTCCAAATTATGTTTGTAAATATCCGAGAGAAACACCATATATAAAAAGTGTCTTAGAATGGTCCAAAATATTGGGTAATGATATTAAAATATACAATAGGCCTATAGTGAACGGAGTACTTCTCTTCTTTTACCTAAATTTGTAATTGTGTTCTGTCTATACAAATAATAATTTTAACTAATATATAGTTGATATAACGGCTGTTAAGGTTATTTTAGCGGCCGAGATCCTCGTAGAACTCTCATAAATCGCTAAGGAGAAATCTTTTGCTGGAATTTGGAGACTCGTCCATCCACCATATTACCTCGTAGCGCTACGATAACTGAAGACCATCCTTACTAAATGGTCTGGCTGCTAAGATGGTTTGATTGTTAGCTACGAGAATTGTTATGATCGTTGAAAAATAACCTTAGTGGACCTCGTAACTCACGATCAAATATGATGGCTAATGGAGCGCTAAGGTTATTGTAGCGGCAACTTGCTATAATCTTTTGAACATCCTGCTCCTGTATATCTATAGAATTTCTTAAATATCATTATATAATTTTTCCTTATAATAATCATCAGATATGTTGGTCCGTCATTGGTGGTATCCGGGGGGGTGTTCCTGTACAGCTTCTGGCCTGGGGGAGGTCATGTGTCGGCTGCCCAGAAGGAGACGACCACCATTGATACAGCTCAGTTTATGGCCGCTCCAATCACACAACTCGACACACTAGAAGCCAACCAAGATGACACCAAGACCAAGATGGAGTTGTTGATTCTCAGAATACAGGTTAACAGGATACTTATATTGTACTATACTATAATATATTTTTGGTACAGTTGCAATCCATAATCCCTAGCCCACTTGAGTCGAAGTTCAAAATCTGGAGCAAGCGGTTTCTGGACGACAGCTCACCCAAAGCCTCAATTGGGTCGAAA
Organism: Petrolisthes manimaculis; assembly: GCA_034508575.1. Lineage (NCBI taxonomy): Eukaryota > Metazoa > Arthropoda > Malacostraca > Decapoda > Porcellanidae > Petrolisthes > Petrolisthes manimaculis. The sequence goes on along the minus strand of JAWZYT010002079.1, from coordinate 52,863 downwards.
TTTGTGTGTGACCTCAGGATGGTTTGGGTGGGCTGTCTGAAGCAGGTGGGGTCTGGACGACAGCCCACCCAAAAGCCTCAATTGGTTCAAAATGTGTGTGGTTGTCTCGTGATGGTTTGGGTGGGCTGTTTTCCAGAAACTGCCTGCTTCATATCTCGGGCTTCAACTCAGTAGGTGGGCTAGAGACTGTGGTATCCAAGTGTACATTAGAAGTGCCTTGATTCTTCCATAAGTATACCAGCAAACAGGAGTTACAGGACCAGATGAAGAATAATAATGGTGGCATGCCTGCCTGTAGCTTGGAAAATGATTACGCTTTACTCTCAACCAATCCACATTAAATACCAATTGCCTTCTCACTCATACCACATCTCTCAATACACACTCTCATTTCTTTCTCCATCCCACCTAATAAATCCACATGTTCCTCTCAAGTAACTCATTTCCACTGCACCTGGATGTTATACTAATAATAGTCTCTCCTTCCTCCTAGACTGAGTTTTGCCGAGCATTGGAGAGAGAGGAAGTAGGACAGAAGTTCCTTGTTGACCGATGGCAGCGTCACAACCCCAAGGAGGGCGGTGGTATTACCTGTGTTCTTCAGGATGGGGCTACATTTGAAAAAGCCGGTGTTAATATCACTGTTATGTTTGCACCACTGTCTAAACAACTTCAAGCCAGTATGAGAGCAAGGTTGGTACAGTATATAGTGTATTGTACTCACATACACACACATACATAATTATGATACACACAGACAAACAGACAGGCTAACTGACTGGATGGTCTGAGCTGGGCTGAATGACTGACTTTTGGAAATAACATGACAATAACTCTATATTTCATTTGTAACTTTGGGAATGAACATGACTTAAACTTTCTATTTTTCCCGGCAGAGGTAAAACATTGCCCGAGGACAAGCAGTTTACATTCTTTGCTGCGGGAATCAGTTCAGTCATCCATCCCCGCAACCCACACGTCCCCACCATCCACTTTAACTATCGCTACTTTGAGATGCAGGATCAAGATGGAAATAATAAACATGTGAGCTGCTGACTTCTCCTCTTGGTTTTCAGTGCAATAATTAACATTCTTAACAGTCCACTGAATGGTATACCCTATCCTGGAATAAAATCCTTTATGTTTTCACAGCGTTGTTTGCGTGTCACTGTCCTAGCTTGTTTCCACTGCATTTTGTGACTGTGTATGTGTTATTGTCCAAATTTGCTTGTACAGTAATTGTGTGCGTCTTACGTGTCCATATTTGTTTTCACCCCATTTAGTGGTGATTGTGTGTGTGTGCTATTTGCAGTGGTGGTTTGGTGGAGGGACAGATCTCACCCCATACTATCTGGTAGAAGACGATGTGAAGCTCTTCCATGGTACACTGAAGGGCGCTTGTGACCGACACAACCCAACCTATTATTCAAGGTTTAAGAAATGGTGTGATGATTACTTCTTTATTAAGTACAGAGGTTTGTCAGTTTTGTTCCAGTTAAAATTATGTGTATAGGTTTAAGAAATGGTGATGATTATTTTTTCATTAAGTACAGAGGTTAATTAATAAAATTTAGTTCCAGATAATACTCTGGTTTAAGAAAAGGTGCTATGATTACTTTTTCTTTAAGTACAGAGGTAAATAAGTTTTGTTCCAGATAATAAATAGTTTATAGGATTGTTTGGGACTGAGTGTACAATGAAGTGGTAAATATTGTCAAGTACTTATTCAATGCACAGTATATTGAGGGTTTACAAGTAATTGAAAATCAGGAGAGGAGTGAATGTCTACCCTGGAAATAAAATAATTTGTAATAATCCAAAAAATTCCTCATATTTGGTAATAATTATGGCCACAAAAAATTAATGCTTTTTCCCTTGCTTTCCTGAACAGGGGAAAGGCGGGGTGTAGGAGGGATCTTCTTTGATGATTTAGAGGCAGACAAACCTGAGGATGTGTTTGGTTTTGTGAAGGACTGTGCAGAGGCTGTCATCCCCTCCTACCTTCCCCTTGGTAAAGTTAATATAAGATGATGCACCTCACTAAATGTATTACAATATGCTATATGAGGAAAGAATTGCTCAGTATGGTATTATTAAACTATATCTTTGAGGAAAAATTCTCTTCGTCACTTAATTCCTATTATTTTGCAGTATGAATTGAATGACAAATTGCATTCTCAAAAAAAGCAATTTGATATATAAATTGATAATATACAGTAGTTGATAACATCTTATTTAATAATGTATTCCCTTTCATCTAACATTTTTTTTTATGTCGTCAGTGAAGAAACACAAGTTTATAATATATTAAGTAATGCATTCTTATTTATCCAACACAATTTTTTTATGTCATCAGTAAAGAGACACAAGCTTGATGTAGTGAGTGAGGACCAGAGGCGTTGGCAGCTCCTCAGACGCGGTCGCTATGTTGAGTTCAATTTGGTCTATGATCGTGGGACCAAATTTGGGTTTGCTACTCCCAACGCACGTATTGAAAGTATACTCATGTCACTCCCACTCCATGCTGTGAGTATATATATGTGATGGAAGCAGTACAGTACAGTATTATTATTACAAAAATAAAGTACTGTTATAATAACTAATAATATAATAAAATATTAATAATAATAATAATAATAAATTAATTTGATTGCAGCGATGGGAATACATGCACCAGCCAGAACCAGGCTCACCAGAATATAAGATAACAGAAGTTCTCAAGAATCCTAAAGACTGGGTGTAATGTACTTATAGAACCTGTGATAAACAAGAATATGAAAAAAGATTTCACATGGATTGATTGATAATGAAAGACCACCACCCTAGGATTGGTGCAGTATTATTAAATGAGGAAAAGATCTCTGTCGCACAATTTGTATTATTTTGTAATGTTAATTAAGTGACGAAGAGCCTTTTTCTCATTTAATAATACCATCCTAGGCCTTGAGGCTTATATTGAGATGTGTTATTTTATATTATTTTTTCCAGCTTGTTAGTGTTGTTACTTGGGGTTTGATTTATTGTGTGTGGGTGGGTGTGCAATTAGAATGTTTATGTATGATAATCAGAAAGAAGAAAGAGTTGTGTCTAAGTAAGATGATCTGTTGATATTTCATTATTCTCTCTCCAGATGTACAGCTGGCAGCATAAATTCGCATCCATCTCATGTACTGTACTTAATAATGCTAATATGACCAGATAAAGTTACATTCTAAACCAGTTTCTGTTGTAACAGAATATATAACTTACTATGTGAGAAATATGTATGTCATCTCTGTATATAGGATCATACATTTGCAGGTGGAAATTAAGCAAATTTATGCTGCCAACTGTATAGGTGCTCTCTCTAACTTGTAACAATTATGGACTATCTGTGATAATATTAAACATGGACAGTAAATACTTCAAATGCATTCCTCTTACTCAGTGGTTATCATTTATGAGTTATAAGAGAAAAACGTCAACTCAAAAAACACAGTACAGGAAATGAGGTTGTGATTGTTGATGTTCTCCCGGGGCAGAATGGCCTCCTGCCCCACAGACCCCTGGTACACTCTGATCACAGTGTATAAAACAAATGAAAATAAAGGAGGGGCTGGCCCTATATGCCTGGGCTACCGAAGCACATCCCAAGGAAATGGGACCAGAGCTTCCTGGACCAGGGAGTCTGGGGGCCTCCGACCACCAGGGAGATTGGGTGAAAGGCTTTGATCTCACAGCCAGTGCTGTGGGCCCAAGTCCACGTTACCACAAGAGCTACATGTGAGGCCGTACCTTCCATGAGACCAGCCCTGAAGGGACCATAAGTGGGAGGGAGTTTACACTGCTGCATGCAAAGGGAAATGCACCCCCGTGTGCTGGCGGTCCACACAGCAATGGAAAAAAAAAGGCCTCCGGTTGCAGTACACTTCACGTGGATTTTCAATCCATGTGGGCAGATCTTGTCAAATCCTCTAGAAAGTGACCAGATCCTACAACAATCTTTATTCTAGCCCTGTGGGGGATAACTAATATTCACAGAGAATAAAGTCAGCCCCACTGGGCCCAGGCAAGGGTGTGGTAGAGGTTCCAAATTCATCATTTTTGGATAACCAGCCCTGTTACAGTATTTGCTTGGTAAACCTGGAGCAACAGATTCCTCCAAATAATTCCAAGTAACAGGCCACCAATATATTTGTTAATCTTTTTGTCCTGTTTCCTGGCATACTTTGGAGGAATCAAGGCACTCTAATGTACCAATAATAACCCTTAATGGTTAATATATTGTGTTCATATTTTTATATATAACACAGGGAGCAAAAGATTGATATGGTTAGTATAAAGTTGTTTGTATTAAATATTTTATATATTGTATTGAGACTTTTATAACCTTAATACAGAAGTGAGATACACATTTAGTGGGCATTACTTCATAGTGTAGTCAGAATATTGGAGATAAAAAGTGTCCTTCGAATATTGCTTTGAAACACCACTTAAAATGAAAGTATTTATTTTCATGGCATGGTCAGGAGGAATATGAAGGCACCAATTTTCATACAGGATCACAGGGTCCTTAAGGGAATAGTATATGGGTAGATCTGGAGGAAAAGATCCCTTCAAACCAATCCAAGCAACAGGCTACCATGGTTTCTGCACATCTGGTCCTGTTTCCTGGGGTACTTTGGAGGAATCTAGACACTAATCAACGACTCTCATCTTATTCGTTTCTTAATTCTGCATCTTTTGGTGTATAATACATGCAACTTAGGACACAAATTTGCTTCATAATATGAGAAAAGTGAAGGAAAAGTAGACAAATTTGTAGTATTTTCTTACGACTTTGTTTACAAACTTTCTTTTGTTTCTGCCAAATCCGTATCTGGACGACGAGAACACAGATTCTACGTATTTGGTCAGCTCTCTCAATGCCCTCTGGAATATTATATTCCAGAGGGCATTGGTTCTCGTCACTGAAACCAAGCGCTCCCAAGACGGTCTTGGTACCCCAATCCTCCGCTTGGACGACCAGATGACGGCTTAGCTGTATTTTTAATGCTCGTCTCTGATTGGTCAATATCTCCAGGCAACCTCCGTTCACGCTTATCTTTTCCAAACCAAAACATTGCATTTCTCCGAGGTACACTTTTTTTTTTTCTTGATGCCTCACTTATTTCGCTTAATATCTACTTGGCACTTTGGTAACCTAACAGAATAATGATAGAGGATTACTTTTATCGTGAAAAAATATCCATATCATTAAAAAATATACGATTAAATACGAGTTGAAGTGAAACAAGTAGCTAAAAATGTTTATACTACTTTTTTTATATGCCGATATTTATTTATAAACATTACGCTACCATTCCCGTGTGGTCATCTGTACTTGTTGTTATTTCAATCTAACGTTATAATACGGTCTGTGGGTTGGTGTGTAAGCTATCACCTTCTCTTTTACTATACTTTTTGCATAAAATAAACTATTCATTCATTAATCAATTCATTCTTTCATTCATACTCCTAGGAAAAGTTTGCATATATGGAACAAATTCAAGTCTCTTTCTGGCTATGATCATAGGATATATGAGAAAATAAGACCATAATAATTATTATAATGGGAGTAAAGCGGGCGAGGCAATGTTTTGAGCAATTGGTTTTGAGTCAATGGGGGGTAGGGTAATAGGCTCCGCCCCTTGCTTCACTTTTTTGGGTCAACAAATTGGCGGGTGTACAGCCTGCTGGGCGAGCGGCTCATGCCGCCTCCTCTTTTATTTAAATTAGATTATACCTCCATCATCGGCTCCATGGTGCGTACACTGTTGATAAGGGGCATTATAACAAATAATTTATTAATGGTTGGTCACCACAAAAGTTGGCTGCTTAACAATAAATATAAAATTTCAGGCAGTTTCAACAATATCAATATAATACATTAGTGAAATAATTATTTCTTTTGAATCAAATGTTTTTCTATTGTATTGATAATGATGTTGTGTAAGAATGCTCTCATAACAAACCCGGGCCAGCCAGCCAGTGTGAGCAGGTGTGAGTGAGCAGCAGGGATAGTTTCAATGGCTCATAATAGACTTTTGGGTTCATCATTTACACATGGTCCAGTGACTTTAATGGTCGTCATGGTATCGTAGATCTCTGATGTATGTGAACGGGCATTTATTTGATTGTTTATTAATTTTTTGCTTTGGGATGTCTAGTGGCTGTTCGTATTATCTAACGTTAAGTTAGACATTAGTTTTACCTCGTACAATCATGTAACTTGACTATAATAGTAGGATAATGGTGGTAGATATGAACAGTGAGCCTCTGATTTATTTGTCTACCCATTAATGAACTTATTCATATTTATATCCATGGTGTTGTGTGATTATTTGGATTGGTTTAACTGAACATGACTACAGAATAGGAAGTTACTCACCAAACCTAACTTAACTTAACTTAACATAACATAACCTTTCAGCTTCAGTAATTCACCTTCAGTAAGGTCATTAGATACCCTTTCGGGTAACGAGACCTTCCATGGTTGCCTTGACTTAGGTGGGGGCGGTCTTCCTTCGGTAGTACTGTAATATGAAAATTGGGTTCTTCCATTCTTTAGTCAGTAGGTTCTTGAAGATGTTGGGATTATTTGCACTAACAGTTGTCTTGGGTTAGTCGGTTCCAATGCTTCGTTGTGCGGCATGTGAAGAAGTTGTCCCTGGGTCTAGGTTGGTGTTGTATCTGGTGTTTGAAGCTGTGTCCCCGTTTATCTGTGTTTAATGCAGACTGTATGAACATCTTTCCACACTCACTACATGGTGCTGGGTTAGTCTCCACCAAGCCATGTATCAGTTTGAACATCTGGATCATGTCCGCTCCAGAATTAAGAGTCATTCTTCATAAGATTGGTCTGAGAGGCCCATGAATAGTCTTGTAGCATGACGTTGACATATTCTAGTGCTTCTTTGTCCCTCTTTAGCATTGGTGACCAGATGACTGAAGTGTACTCAAGGTTTTGGTGTATGGTACTAGTGATTTGGATTCTAGAGCAGTAAATGTATGCTTAATGGCTCCGAGGACACTGTTGGCTTTATTTACTTAGGTTTGGATGTGCTTAGAGAATGTCAACCCAGAATCCAAAATCATGCCCAGGTCTTTTTCCTAACCTGACCTTACCTGACCTGGCCTGTCAGCATCTCTAATTCTGCTTGCTAGAAATATAATTGTTAAAGTTTAGGAAGAGCTATAGAAATGGAAAACACAAATTTTCCCAAACTTTTTCTTAGATAATCCATCATTCCCAATTCTTATTTGATTATATTTAACTATATTTGATTCTCCCCTCCCCAAGAGACTGGATTGAAGGTTAAACAAGTAAATAATTATTATTTATATGTTTTAGAATTAGTTGGGTCATATAGCAAAAAGTATGGGACAAGAGATCATCAAGATTCACCAATGCACAGTACAAATTTTAATATTTCGATGATCTCATGTCCCATTAATTTTGCTATACTGGTATAGCCCCACAGGGGGCCGTGGCCCCTAATTTGGGAACCACTACTCTAGAATTTGCCTAACCTGCCATTCAGTAACCTAAGGCGATGGCCACACAGACGTCGGTTGTGAGCGAGCTGGCGAGCAGGGTCGCTGTGTTGGAGTGGCCACACTGACAGCGAGCGAGCATGGTCGAAACCACCAGCATGGCGGGTGGTGAAGTCCAAGGCATACTTTCCCATCAGAAAGAGAGATAAAACTTACCATTATCTTCTACACACACTCAGACCAATGTAAACTAGTAACAAAAGACAGACCAGTACATACATACCAGATCATAACCAGTACATAATAACAGTTCATAACCTGTACCAACCAGTTCCCCTCATAACCAGTACCAACCAGTTCATAGGCTATACCAGTACACACCAGTTGATAACCAGTACCTACCAGTTCATAACCAATACCAAACAGTTACCCTCATAACCAGTTCATAACCAGTACCGTACATAATACCAGTTCCCCTATATGGCTTTGAGTTACTGGAATTTTGTCTGAATGTTGATGGTGAGAAGCATCCCAGATGGCTGGTGTGAGTGAAACTTCTGTAATTAACTTCTAAACATCCATGCTGGACAAAGCACTACCCATCCCAGTCAAGTGAGAAAAGTTAACTGACAATCTCTTTGACAATGCTCTGGAGTGCGGGATGCCTCAAGCCAGCCCATAATTGCACGCTGCCAGTGTGGCCACGTCTACTTGATACAATAGGGCCACGTTTCTCTCCATTGATCGCTCCCGCTCGCTCGCTCGTAACTGCCGTCTGTGTATACTACAGGGACAGTACTGTACTGACAAAAACAATAACCCATACTTTTTCATTCGGAAGGTCCTTGGTTTGAAAATACTGTTATGACTCCACAAAAGATGAAATAACAATTGGAATCAATAAAATTACAAAAATTATACATATTGCCAGAGTAGTTTTAATTTACATCGACTGAGTGTAGAATTGTAGACAGTGACTAGGCTATAATCATGGGTTATGAATGGGTGGCCATAGATAAGGATCATGTATGAAAAGTGGGTAATGACCAGAAAAAGTTTGGGAACCATTGTTCTTGAGTATAAATAATAGCTCCAGTAATTATTACATTAAATTTTTTGCGTGTTTTCCCCTCAATTTCCCTTGATCCTGCCCTCTTTGTGTGGGACAACCTCTGGAGGGCAAACAGTCAAAATGTACTGTTGCTCAATTATTCAAACAGAAAAACAGGGTAACATGGAATGTCGAAATATACTGTAAGAAGAAATAATAATTTCACTGTCAATGGATCATCTTCAACTTTAATTATGGTACATTAATAGAGTAATTATTTTGTTGGTTGAGATAAAAAGTGTCATGTGACATATCTAAGCACCCTCCTCCCAAGCATCAAGAATATTTCAACATCTCAACAAGAAAAAATAAATAAATAAATTTTAGACAATATTGCAGATATGATATAAATGTGGGTGCCTCTATTATCAAGGATTTACAGAAAAATGTGATCATATATATCATATACAGTATATAATTCTTTGACTATATGAACATATTCCTTGTATGGACCAATTGACTTTCATGGCATTCATTAGCAATTTTCCTTCAGCACATCATACCTGCTGATATTCAAATAACTTCTCTTTACTGGCATTTCTTGCATATTTGATAGATGATACAGTGTTGTATTTAGACTCAAAGTCACTCATTGTTTAAATCTGTGCCAGTGTTTAATTTCATCAGTTTTTATTCTTATTCCAGGTAGAGAGGTTATGATGAGATGCAGTTATAAGGACTTGAAGCTGTGACCTGTTCTCAAAATGGAGTATGTAACAGGAAAGCAAACGCTGAAGGGAGGGAAGATTCGCAAGTCCCATATGGAGAAGTTTACTATAGACTCTCCACCAGGTGCGATACAGTCTGGCATTTAACTTGAGTAGCCTAACAGAATACTGTACAGTCGTTAGGTATAGTATGACTTGTAATAGATTAGAGAAGATTGAATTAGTGAGTATAGTATAGTAGGCAACAACCTTGAATTTTTATGAGAGTTAGTAGCTGGAACCCCTAGTCGTATGATCATATGATCAAGGATGCTTGTGTCACCACTGGGAAAGCCAAATTTTGGATGTACAGTATAGTTCAGGTAAAGAAAGATGAATTTTGTAGGAATACTGTATGATATATGTTTCTATTGCAGATACAGCTGAAGATGAGATCCATCAAGCCTACAAGATGTTGGTTCATCCTCAAAGTCCCCTAGAACAAATTGGTGCTATTGAGAAGGTGCTGTAACATTGTAGTACTGTATATTTGAGGGTACTTTTTCCTTCAAATGCAATACATTTAGATATCTCAAACAAAATTGGATATGATTTTGTTTTGAACCTTTTTTTTTTTTCACTTTGCAGGTAGCTACTAGCTACAATGAACTAGTATTTTGCCTTTGATTCTAGTTTTCTGCTTTATGGAATAAACATACAGTATGCTTTTATTTTACTACAGGTGGCAGACTCAGCTTTACATTGTGAAGAGTGTGCTAGTGTGTGCATCTGCCTCTTGCTTTCCTCACTTCTTCAGCTCAAGCCTAAGGTGCCACTCAGGAACAAAATTTTGAAGTAAGATAAAAAAAAATATTTATACAGTAGTTTATTTGGAAAACTTGCATAATTATTCTGTAGTAATTGTAGGTGAAAAGCCTTGTCTACATTTTTAACATACTGTAATAGTTTTACTGAAGTGAAAATATAATTCCTGATTTGTTTCAGGGTTTACAGTAATTGGCAATAAAGTATCCTTATATGGCTAGCTATTGTATATTTATGGCATTTGTATTGGGAAGTACATGTGGTATAATGAATCCGTGCTTTTACTATTCCAGATGTCTTCCAACCATCAAATCCACACATGGAAGAGTATACCGGGATGCAGTGATGAGAATCCTACGCAATACCTTGTCACATACTGATGACTCCACATCCTTATTGCAGGGTGTGGTTATGCTTTCAGAAAACATGGATCACTTACTCATAATTGATTTACCTGCAAAGGATCTAGTAGTGGGTGAAAGTTGTGCAGCAAACAGTGTGATTATGGAATTACATTTTCTCATGTCAAGAGCAATGCTGCAGGGACTGAACTTACTCTGGGAGAAATGTCTCAAGTAAGAGTTTCTGTGTAAATTATTTCTCAATAATCACAGAATATTATATCAATAGATTTGTAATGAGGGACTTTCCTAATGACTGTTCTTTTTATGTAAGACTAGCAGCAATACCCGACGTTGTCCGGGGATCTATCTATCTATCTATCTATACCTATCTATCTATCTATATCTATCTATTTATATCTATATCTATCTATTTATATCTATATCTATCTATTTATATCTATATCTATCTATTTATATCTATATCTATCTACATTGGTCCTCACCACCTGGTTTCCTTGGGATAGGGAAGAAGGAAGTCCTTATGTGGTGACCTTCACTGAAAAAAAGGTGTACCTTGTGGCTTTTCCTGTGGTTAGTTCCATGACTGTCCCCTCCCAAAATAAAATTAAGTGTAGATATTGTACTGTAGATTGATGGATGGAGATGGTAGAGGTAGACATCGCTGCCCTTGAAGGTACTGTACTACTAGTATGGTGTCAGGAGACTTACAAACCTACCTGGTTTCCTCTTTACTTAAACCATGGTTAATTGTTACATTTCTTTGTGTCTCCATCCTGGTGTCAGGTCAGCTCCATATACTATACTGTACTGGTGTTTATATATATACTGTATATGATGTGAACCCTAATTGATACCATAGACAGACTGTAATTCTCAGTTTTATTGCAGAGAGTCATCTGCTGTGGAAACTTCATCAACTCTACAGCAGATACAACAGCTGGTGAAAAGTAGTACTTGGTACCTGCAACACCACTACAGCAAGTCTGCAGTACACAGTGATGTGACAATGGAGGCAGAGAGGCTGCTGGAGACAGTGTTGGGTGTTATCTGTCATCCTACATGCCCCCTAGACTTAAGAGTGAACTGTGGCCAACTGGTGGCTGTCTTGCACCGCATCCTGACGTTTGGAGAGATGGATAGTCTGGTGCAACAGGTAGTGGATAGAGTGGGTCAGTTTACTTACCTACCTAATGTAGCTCAACTCTCCATCATGAACGGCATCCTGTGTATTACCCCCGGTAAAAGCCTTTACATTACACAGAGGGATGTGGTCCTGGGTGTGGAAATCCTTCAGGCTGCTGTATCTCCCAGTTATATGTCTAGTGATGGTATTGTTGCTCTTAGTGCCATCAGACTCATCCAACAGTGGACACTACGTACTTTAGAGGCTTTACAATCTGCAAATGAGACAACAGTAGCCTTAAAAAGTGCCCTTGATTTTAATTCTCCTCTTATGACAAATTTCAGAGAATATTTATGGCTAGCTTGGGATCACTTCCTGGATAGTGTGAAGCATTCTACTAGAGAAACATTTATGAATTTAATAAAGATACATAATATTATCGATGAACAGCAAAGCAAGTATAATTTCCTATTCATATGCAAGACATTCCTCAGACAGCTCAATTCACAGAAATTCAAGTGCAGTGCAGTAAGTTGTATGGTGTCAGTAGTGGGAAGTAAATGCTTACTGGAACTCTACCCAACCTTGCCACATGACTTGCTACATTTCATGAAGGATCCAGCTATGGCAAGCCATTCTGCTGAATTGTTGGAGGCTCTTTTTACTCAACATCAAAGAGAAGTGTCATTGACTGAGTGGCAGTCTGTTTGGCTGTCATCTTTTATCGACTTATTTTCCAAAGAAATGCAGGCTTTTGGGTATGAATTGCTGTTTAAAAAGCTCTTGTTTACTTGTCCTGATAGCCTAGATACTGCTGTTGCCAGACTCACCCAGTACTCAGAAAACTCAAATAGTGAGAAGCTTTGCCTCCTAATTATGTGTGTGAAAATAGGTAGATATTCCTCTCAGTGGCACAAAAAGTATAAAGCAAAACATCAGGAAGATTGTGCCATGGTATGGAAAGGTCTTTTACCATATAAGATAATAGTGTTTTGTCTTTCTCACAATGATGAATCTGTACAAACAGCTGTTTTCAGCTTACTTTGTGAAAGTCCAAAATCTACTGAACTACCTGAGAAACTTGAGTTAGATCTTATTCATGATTATTATGTGTACAGTGTGACATCACAGAGTCCACCTGTCAGACAGCATTTGGTGAAAAGCACCAAGAAACTCTTTCAGAGAATAAGGGATGGATTAATAACTCTCATAAAGTTGAGTAAGAATAATGAGAGAGTAGTGAACACACAAGCAGTATTCTGCAAAAAACTATTTGCCCTGATGGTACAGAACCTCACTTGTTCAGCTAACTTTCCCAGGAGGTGTACATCATTATCCGTGCTGGAATTATTTCAGGAGATAATTATTGAAGGCTGTGGGGAGATTCTTGGTATCTCTGAAATTATTTATGATGAAATTTATGGAGACACACTGCTTACCATTTTGGGAGACTCCTTTGAGAACAACAAACTACTTGCTTTGAAACTGCTGCAATCCCAACACCGACTTTTAGGTGAAGAACATCGAGGAAAATTAAGTTCACTGGTCTCATCTGTGTTTGATTTAGCTTCATCATGTAAGCCTCCAGAATCTATGACTGCAGCATATATCTTGAAATATCTTTCTTCCCAAACTCTAGCTGTCCATCATATCTGTACAGTCATGGATGCAACTGAAATACTTGACAATCATTGTTTTAGAGAGGTTATATGCAAATATATATTGCATAAACTAAAAGAAGAGGTAAAAATTGCAAAAGGAGAACTACTGAAAGCTGCAGCATCAGGCCCCATGTATGGCCTTCTTTTGTGTTTGAAAATGTTGCTTGCAAATATACCAGAACAAGAATTAGAGAAGTATATTAATCTATGGATTGAGTTGGTCCAGGAAGTACTGACTGTGTGTTTTACAATTTCTGAAATTGTTGCCCCAGTGGTGAGAAACTCCTCACCAGAAGGACACTTACCTATGGACCTCAACCCTGAAAGTTTAGAAAGCTTGCGAGCTGCTCTTCAGGAATCCCTTGGTGTTCAGCAATTCCAAGGTGATGTCTCTTTGACTCAAAATTCTGGACTTGATGAATTGGTGAAGGCTCAGGCTGTCAGTGCCCAAATGTTGTTGTTATGTGCCTGGCGATGTGTAAAGGAAGTTTCTTTGATTCTAGGGAATTTACTTCAAGATATGCCACTCTTTCCAAGTCCTTATGCTATGCTGTCAGTAACAAATGTTAGAAACATTGGCCAGTACTTTCTCACACAGTTATTTGAAACGAAACACAGGGGAGCTTTTGAGCAATCATATGTTGGGTTTGGAAGGGTATGTGAGAGGTTGTGGAAATGTGAAGATGAGCAACTCAGGAAACTTCCTGAAGAATGGCTGACACAAGTGATGACTTTAATACAAGATGATTGTGATACAAGACTGTGTGCCACCCGACGCAGTGCTGGTGTTCCATTCATTGTCCAGGCTGTGTTGTCGTCAGAGCCAAATATTCATCAGGCAGCGTGTCTCAGTAAAACCATGACAGTATTACTGACACTGGCAAGGGAACCCCAGTATGATGGTAGTGAGGCGAGGATTCATGCCTTCAACATATTGAGGTCTGTCTACCGTGATACAAGATTGGGCGATTTGATAATTCCCTTTGTCTCAAAGGGAGTTAAAGCAGCAATAAGAGGATACAAAAGCAAGTTGTGGGCAGAACGGAACGCAGCCACCCTGTTATTTGCAGCTTTAGTGACTCGTATGCTTGGTGTTAAGCAAACGCAAGATGATCTCAGTCGGAAGAATGCAGTGTCTGCTCTTGTGTTCTTTAGACGGTACCCAGATTTATTTGATTTCCTTAAAGATGAGTTACAGACTGGAGCTAGAGGAATCATAGAGGGTAGATTAGTACCTGCTCTTTTCCCAGTACTTCTACTATTGGCCAGACTAGCTCCTGCTCCAGTTGAGGGCCGAACATCATCTGTTTCCTTGGCAATGTTCACCCCAGCCATTCTGCAGTGTGCCTCATCATCAGTGCTACAGCTGCGGGCTCTCACCTCACATGCCCTTGTGCCTTTGGTTCCTCCTAGTGAATTCCAGAGTGTAGTAAGTCAACTCTGTTCCAAGGCATCATTGACCAACCAAAATGACCTTCATGGCTGCTTACTGTGCCTTTTGAAATTATTTAAGAATTACCCTGAAAATGCATCTCTTGACTTAAAAAAAATTGTAGAATGTATTCTAAGCATATCATGGGCAGCAACAAACTCAAACTGCTGTCTGGTGACACGTAGTTGTGCCTTAGAACTATTTACAGTGCTCTGTGTTCAACATTTGCTTCCTAAAACATCTCCTGAATTGAAAATCATGAGCAAAGACTCTCTCTCACTTGTTTTGGAGAATGATTCAGCTGTAAATGTCCAACCCTGGTCTACATGTTGTAAGAAACATGCAGTAGAATTCCTTTTAGAGTGTATGCCTGTAGAAAACTTGAAAACACAGAGCTTGAGTTACTATCTTATCACCAGTAGTTGTTATGAAGTGAGAGAATGTGTCTTGGAAAACACACATAAACTTCCAGATCCACCAATTGAAATGTTCATGTTGCTTATGGCAAGAATGATGAGTGGAGAGGAGAATGTGAAGTGTCTTACACTAGTGTATCAAAATTTATATAAACTTATCGTTCGGCCAGAAGTGTGCAGTGAAGTTACTGAGGAAACTTTTTCCTCAATTGTAAAATTGACTCTATCTGAGGTGAGACAAGACACCTGTATAGAGTTAAGAGATGCTGTTATACAACTTGGCTCGTTAGCCCTCCATTCACTCTTATCAAGGGTAAGTGAGATGACAGTTAGTTTACATAATTATATACTGTACAGAATGTCTTTTTAAAGACTAAAAGATATTCAAGCTTATCTTTGGAATTTATTCATGATATTGAATTGTTACAGTTTCACCTAAATGTTCTTTTATTCTTCCCACCAGTTGCTACATTACAGTTTATTATACAGTTGTTTGGTACAAATGGCTCAATTGAGATTCCCATGTTGATGGAATTTTTTTTCATTTTATGCCTGACCTTGAAAGTTGCCCAATGTCACTGGATAATGGCTCTTATAGATCACTCCTCAAAACACCCTCAAATATACGATTTTGAAAAACATCCGGATACTGTACGATATTACGCAACTGCCTGGCCTTTATTTCTGGGCCAAGTGTAAAGTATTACGTTAGTGTTATGGTTAACTTATGGAAAGATAGTGAATTGGGCCATGAATTAATGCAATCAAGAGATATTTGATTTGTATGATAATCCTATCTACTGCATTTATTTCCAGAATCAAACTGAACTATTCAAGGAGCAATTGAGTGCATGGGTGTTGGTTTTAATGAAGTGGTGTGGATCAGAGCATGGTGATGGGACACGTCTTGTTGTGGCAGAAGGTGTGGCTGGGATCTTGCCCTTTCTCCACTCTCACCCAAGTGTGTCTGGTAAGAGGGTGGAATTTCAAGAAAAAAGTCAGTGTGCATGTACAGTAATGAATGAGACTAATAAGCAAAAGTGGTGAATAATATTTGAGTACATAATCAGACACTGTTGGGGAACCTACATATTATTTGATTGACTAATTGAACAGGTGAAACATGTCAGCAATTGCTGGAG
Source organism: Petrolisthes manimaculis (assembly GCA_034508575.1). Taxonomy (NCBI): domain Eukaryota; kingdom Metazoa; phylum Arthropoda; class Malacostraca; order Decapoda; family Porcellanidae; genus Petrolisthes; species Petrolisthes manimaculis. Next base: position 36,626 of record JAWZYT010002079.1, on the reverse strand, counting down.
ACTGTGGTGTACGAGCTTCAGGATGACTGGAGTCAGGTGCGAGAGAGAGCAGCGAAAGGGGCCACAGCCTTGTTAATATGCTTCAACAATACAATGCATCCCTCCCTTCACCCTGCCAGAATCCTTCCCAAGTTCTGTGATTTTATTGGTAAGCATCAGTAAAGTTCAGCAGACATTTTGTATATTCCATCAGTCTCTTGTTGGTAAGTAGCCAAGAAGTATTTTAGCAAAGTAGTATTCTGTAGTTAATAAGATAAGCTTTAAATCAATCAGAACTTACATGTACAGTATAGTTCAGTAACCCCTATTTACAGAAGGATACATTTATGTTTTTCAACATTGTCAGGATCTTAATGATCCCAGTAAAAAGTAAAGCCTTGTAATTGTGTGTTCCAACACAGAATACTGGAGACTGTGTTCCTTGCATAATTGAGCTCTCCTTTCGTGCATCCTTGTCCACTCAGTTCACCCACCTAACTGATCATCTTCTTGTCACACCAAGTCATACATTCATTTTGTAAGCTGCCCATTGTGAAGATCTCTAAAATTTATTCTTCAGGTTCCACAGGAACATCAGAGTCCCTGACACTGCTGGTGACACTGGCTCTAAAGGAAGACCTGTCTCAAGGTTTTGGACTATCCCAGGTAAGGAGCATAGCAGATACAAGCGATGGTATAAAGTTGCATTTGTTTGCGTTCCTCTCACAGTTCTATTTTTATTACAGTACAATAGTTTGTTTATGAATGGATTACTGTACTGTAAATCCTTTCTTTAATTACACAGGAAATAAGTATTTAAAAAAAAAAACAGAGACTGAAAAGATAAACAATGAATAATACTGTACTCATATTTAGAATAATTAACTCTAGTTTGCAATAGTTTCCAGTTAAACTTTATTTATTTTCCTCAGAATGACGATCGTTTGTTTGACAAGGGAGAGATGAATATATTCAGCGAGAACCTGTTTGTAGCACGAACAGCTGCCCAATCCCTTGGTTCTGTGCTGTCAGAGTGGTCTCCATCTGAAGAACCTCCAATGTTCCTCAGGCAATCTATTCTCCCTTACTTATGTTCACTTGCAGCCCATCAGAGTGAAGGTAGTGAGACAGTGGAAGTAATAGATAATGTGAGTGTGTATGCAGCAATTGATGAGCCTAGTAATTTACTCACAGCCTCTCAGCTAATGGCACTACTGGAACAAGACATTTCCTACATATTCCAACAGATATCAACAATAACTACAGATACAGTATTCTCAGTACGAAACTTGGAGCTGTGGTTGGTTAGGTTAGGGTGCCGCTCAGCAGTGTGGCAGGTTTTAAGCAAAAGGTGGAGTTTCAGTTCCTCTGCTGTCTCGTCAGTAGTGTCAGCTCTGCAAAACTCAAAGATTAAAATGACCTTAATTAGTGAAATTATTTGGGAACTTTGTTCATTTTGAAAAGTATACAGTAATAAACCAAGGCTAATATTATTAGTTGAAGTGCTGTGAAATATGGAAGATGTTGCACTAAGCAGAGTGAGTGATAGTGTGTGATTGAGTTTTGCACAGTACGGTACTGTAGTAAATATGTACTGGCTTTTTTATATTATCTGAGGGAAGACACATAACTCATAAACTGAATATGGATTAAGAAAGAATAAATCTTTCTGCCCAGAATATTAGCCTCCTGGTTCCCAGAGCTAAACACTTGTTGGAGTGCTTGAGTTAGTTGTGTGAGACTGAAAGGCAATCTTCATATATCAAACCAAGGAGTTAAAGAAAAAAATTGGAGCTTTGTTGATTTATGAGGACTCAAGGTGCTTAGGCCTATGTGACTTGAATTTGACAGAAATATTGAAGTTAGTAACTGCCCCAGCACAATATACTACCAGTACTGTATTGTAATATAATTTATATAAACTACATTTGCATACTTTATTCATAAGTTTCATTTTGTGTCCAGGAAAGTAGGCCAGGACTAGCCCTATCTGAGTCTAGAAAGTGTTGTATTTTTTTAACATTGTAGTGCAGTGCCAGCAGTGGACTCTCTTCTCGACAATTTTTTAAATTAAAAAATGGGTATATCTGCATAAAAGGTCCATGTGGCAAACATTTACAATTTGTGTATACTGTATTTCACAAGGGGACAATGTAATATGTTCATGTGTAATGAATTTAAGAGGTTGCACTTATTTTTGGTATAATAGCATATAGAAAATTTCAGCTGTCCAGAGCCTAAGTCCAGTGTTTTCCTGACATTGTAAACATTGGACAGTCCCGGTAGTCTGCCTAGGTTAGGTTCCGGTAGTATGCCCAGGTTAGGTCCCGGTAGTCTGCCCAGGTTAGGTCCCGGTAGTCTGCCCAGTTTAGGTCCCGGTAGTCTGCCCATGTTTAGTCCCGGTAGTCTGCACAGGTTAGGTCCCGGTAGTCTGCCTTGATCCTGGTTTGGTTTGGTTAGGTTAGGTCAAGTAAGGGTAAAAAAAAGTTATCTCCTCACAATATTATGGGCAACAATCAATAGAATAAGTAAAAATATGCCTGAAAATGTATAAAATGTGGGAACAATCCAGGTGGACCTATTATGCAGAATTACCAAAAAATGTTAAATGACAAAAGACAATCCTGTCCCATTATACAGTAATAATACTAAGTTCCTTCACGTTACCTGAACATGTATAGGTAAGAGATTAATTAAAAAGATACACTTATCAGAAAAAGTATCTCACTAACGTTACCCTCCACATTATCTTCCGACTACTGTAAGTATTTTTTGTTCTGTCCTCAAGTATTTGTACTGTAAGTAGAAATTTACATTTGTTCCCAGCTTCATTAAACCTCAGGTAGGCTATTCATACTGAAAATGGTAGAGTAGTACTGTACATGGATAATTTAGTGGTATGTGCAACAAATATTATATCCAGTGAGATCATATAGCCTAGCAAAGTTATGTGTAAGGGAGGGAGGACGAGTGAGTGATTAGAAATATTTGGTGTATAATAATAATGTCTCAAGGTGATAAAAGCCATTAAAATGATGGAAGGCTTGGATAATGAGAGTAGATGCATCATTATTGTTGGGTTACTTGTGTTTTTTCAGCCTATTACCGAGTAGTCGTCTGTTTTGATTTCTCCTTCACATATTCTTTACCTCTTCACAAAAATCTAAGTCAGCTTGGGTTAGCCTACATGATCTACCGGGTATAATGAGTATTTACAATAATCGTGAACACTTTGAAGTATACGCCATTAGTTAGAGTTTAGCCTCTTTAGTTGGTTATGTTGTTGATGGGAAATATTGACTTTACAACGGCACCTTATAAACTTATATATAAATATTTTTTATCTTAATCTATTTCCCTTTTTACTTTATAATTTTCTATTCCCAAAAAATGCTTGTTACAATTTCAATGGTAGATGGGAAATATTGCCTTTACAACGGCACCTTATATCTTAATCTTTATTTTGCACCTCATACACCAATATATTTGTTTTTATCTTGATCTTGTGGGTTTTTGCTATTATTTCTTCTAGAGAAATAATGCTCTTTCAGTCGGGCCCTTCTATATAATTTGAGACCGACTAAATATGGCGACTATTTCCCTTTTTTTTTTTTTTTTTTTTTTTTTTTTTCTATTTCCAAAAGTGCCTGTTACAATTTCAATGGTGCACGTTTCATAATAACATCTTAAAGTACAGACGTACGATGTATCAGTAATTATCGCGGGCAACCCTTCAGTTAGTTACCGGGCTAACTAAGATCGCCAGCGGATTTAACAGGGGAACAGTGTTGGCCGAGTTAGATGTATTTTGTAAAATCTTCCCCGCGATAATTACTGATACATCGTACGTCTGTACTTTAAGATGTGCACTTTAAGTGTTTTATTTTTTATGTTACAAAATATGTTACCACTTATACCAAAATGTTGTAACGCTCTACGTTTCGTTATGATTCAGTAAAATTACCCTACGCCCTAGAGACAAGGATTTGATGTCGAAATGCCCTACATATAGGGCGATTACCTTACGGTTGGCAAGACTGCTCTTTACTGGAAGAACGTGATGTTTTGGTACTATATCATCGTTCCATTACGTACAACAAACATGATGTTATAGAGTTTGGTTCTTAATTACATAAAATAGTTAGTAATACAGCCTTCATTTATGGAAATCATTATTAATACGTCTAGTTCATGCATAGAATATAAAACCATGGTTGACAAATCGTTCTAATGTGAGATAATAAAGGTCTGATAAGTGTAAAGTGCAGGGGTTGGGACAATTGTGACGTGTTGGAGGTGGAAGGCCATCAGTGTTACCAGGTGCAGGAAAATGTCTATGTTTTAGGGAATTTTGAAGTCTTTAATTCTTTTCTTGAAGTATTTTAGAGCCAAAATTAGAGACATACCTCATGCCTCACACCACGGCTGCTCCCGATCGTATTTTTGTTGTCCATCAAGCGTCGGCTTGGGGTACCAAAGACGTCATCTGATCGTCCAAGCGGAGGATTGGTTTCAGTGACGAGAACTGACCAAATACGTAGAACTGTGTTCTCGTCGTCCAGATACGGATTGGGCAGAAACAAAACGACCTAAATTTGACTGATTCAGAACGACCTAAATTTGACTGATTCAGAAAATAAAAATTATTAATTAAAAAAAAAAAAAAAGTTAATTAGCGGCGGAGGCGGCGGCGACGACGACGGCGACTATAATAATAATAATAAAAAAAATATTAAAAAAAAAAAAGAAATAAAATTATTAATTAAGAAAAAATAATTAGTTAATTAGCGGCGGCGCTTGCGGCAAGGCGGCGGCGCCGGCGGTGACGGCAGCGGCGGGTGCGGCGGCGGCGGCGGCGACGACGACGACGACGATAATAATTAAAAAAAAAAAAGTTAATTAGCGGCGGCGGCAGCGGCGGTTGCGGCGGCGGGGGCGGCAGCGGCGGCAGCGGCGGCGTTTGGTGCGGCGGCGAAGGCAGCGGCAGCGGCGGCGACGACGATGACGACGATAATAATTAATACAAAAAAAAAAAAAAAAATATTTAAAAAAATAAAAAAATAAAAATTATTAATAAAGAAAATTAGTTGATTAGCGGCGGCGGGGGCGGCGGCGGCGGGGGTGGCGACGGCGAGGCGGCGGCGAGGGGACGGCGGCGGCGGGTGTGGCAGCGGGGGCGGCGGCGGCGGCGGCGGGGGCGATGCTGGCGGCGGCGGCGGCGACGACGACGACGACGACGACGATAATTTATACCATGGATCATGGTTTATACAACAAGGCGGCAGAAATTATAGCTATATTAATTTACAAGGAGTTAATAACCGATTATTAATCGATTAATTATCTTGAAAGTAATCAGTAATCACGATTACCAAAAAATTGTGAGGCGGAGGCGACCACAGCAGCAGGGAGTAGGCCTAGTCCAGTGCTTGAGCTTCCCACAGAATCCTATTATTTCACCAATGTCCCCAGTATGGATCAGGAAAAGGAGAGGGAAATTATATAAAGATTGTTCAAAAGTAAAGAGGGTAATTTCTACTAGACTAATAAAAGTGCCGAAAAGACCACCAATGTTCAACAGTATATAGGGAATTATTGAGGTAAAATAGGAAATTCTCTTAAATTAGGGAAATTCCGTCAAGCAGTCGAAGCAAACCTGATGGCAACAGTGACGGCCATTGAGCAAATAGCTAACAACAAACACGATTTAACTCATCTTTTTTGGGGTTGTGGTGGGTAGTTAGGGACACAACAATGGCTAGTTTCAACGAGGACAGTTTGAAGAAGAAGCTAGACGACCTTAATATGTCCCAGCAGTCCATACAGACGGTGTCACTGTGGCTAATACATCACAAGAAACACGCACACACTGTCGTTAATTTATGGTATCGAGAACTTATTACCGGTATGTATGGTTAGTGTATGGTATAGAGAACCTATTAACGGTATGTATGGTTAATTTATGGTATAGAGATCTTATGGTAAATATCTTCTCAATTGCCGGTTGGGATTACGTTGTTTTTTCCTTTACCCACTGTTTTATAATATTCTAACGTTGACACTTCGGTAAATTTACAGAAGTACTGAATTCACTATATTGTATATTTTAGTATCATTATCCTCTATTTTGCACCATTTTAAAACACTTGTGGTGTTTCTCTCAGAGATGCCCCGATTTACAAACATAATTTGAAATTAGTCTGACCTACTCTGACCTGACCTAACCTAACCTAGACCACAGCAGACTACCGGTACGTAATCTGGACAAACTACAGGGATTAACTGGTGTAAGCTATCATAAAGTGATGCGCAAATTCCTGGGACCTAGCCGGATGTGGTAACACTGCGCGATCCTAGCCAAAAACACAGTAACGGTACTTCTGTATTAATACCCACTTTTTCATAGCATTTTCTTATGCAATGCCCCATTACCAAGATAGAGCATATTCTAATGGGGCATTTTAAAATTAGCCTGACCTTACTTAACCTAATCTAGACTGCATCAGACTACCGAGACCTAACTTGGGCAAACTGCCGGAAAATAACCGTGATAAAGTACCAGGTCCTGACCGGGACAAAATACTGGGACCTAATCGGATCTGGCAACACTGCTACAAAATGGCAATTGTCTAGATAAGTTCTCGAGAACTTATTACTGGTATGGTGGTTAAGAAAAAGGCAGTTGAGAAGTGATGGGCCGAGTAGTTTGAGGGATTGCTGAATTTTGATAAGGATAGAGAAGCTGAGATTGTTGCATTTGGAAAGGGAAATGGAGTAAACAGGTTGGAGGGATTAAATGAAGAGCCAATTAGTAAAAAGGAGGTAGAGGAGGCAGTGAGAAAGATGAAAACAGGGAAAGCTTCAGGTTTGGATGGATGCACTGTAGAATGTCTGAAATATGGTTGAATGGTTGGTAAAGTTATTGATGGTATGTTTTGACAGTGGTAAGGTCCCAATAGATTGGGTGAGTGCTTGTGTAGTATCTCTATATAAGGGAAGGAGACAAATACCAATTAATGTACGAGTTTCAGGGGTATAAGCCCTATGTAATTAAGTGTAGTAGGCTGTATGGGAAGGTGCTGATAAGAAGAGTCAGAGAGGTTATGGAGGCTGTGATTGGTGAAAAGCAAGGTGGCTTTAGGAGAGGAAGAGGTTGTGTGGACCAGATATTTGCAGTAAGGAAGGTGTGTGAAAAGTATTTAATTAGATTAAAGTAAAGAAGTACTGTAATATGGGCATTTATGGATCTCGAGAAAGCATATGACAGAATTAATAGAAAGGGATTGTGGAAGGTTTTGCAGTTGTACGGGCTGGGGGAAAAATTATTGAGAGGGGTGAAAAGTTTCTATGTGAACAGTAGAATGTGTGTTAGAGTGGGAAGTAATGTGAGTGAATGGTTCCCAGTAAACGTGGGACTCCGTCAAGGCTGTGTGATGTCACCATGGTTGTGTAATATTTATATTGACGGTGTGGTAAGAGAGGTAAATGTTAAGGTGATGGAGACAGGACTGAGTTTGGTAGGCAGCAGAGGTAGAGTTGGGCCTAAATCAAATACTGTTTGCTAATGATATGGTGTTAGTAGCAGAGTCAGAAAAGGAACTGAGTATGTTAGTGCAGGAGTTTGGATGGGTGTGTAGGAGGAGGGAACTGAGGGTGAACATGGCAAAGAGCAAAGTAATGAGTTAGGATGTATGCTTTGTAACTCTTGATAATTTGAACGTTTGAATTGTTTGTTTATGTATATCAATAGGGTAATAAACGTGTTAATATTTTTTTCACAGCAACTGACTCACGCAAGCTGACCTTCATGTACCTGGCAAATGATGTGATACAGAACAGCAAAAAGAAAGGTCCGGAGTACAACAAGGAATTTGGCAACAAATTGGGCAAAGTATTTGATCACCTTGGTGGCCTGCGATTGGATGAGAAGTCAATGAGAGGACTAAACCGGCTGCTCACAGTGTGGGACGAGAGAAATGTATTTGATGAGGATAAAGTAAAACTATTTAATAAAAATTTAAGTAAGTGTTGTAGATAGCATTCGTTAAGACATGAATTTAATCTAAAGGATAGCAGAATTACTGTACTTGATTATGGATGCATATGCAAAAACTGTTACATTTTGATTATTGAAGCTTATATTTGTAGGCTATAAGTTTTAGTGATACTGTACACATCTTAATTATTTCAGATAAGAGCCACGTCAAGGAAAAGAGCAAGAAGCGAGACCATTGTAAGTTGCATTGGGATTTACTATTAGGAGAAATACATCAACCAAGCAGGCTAAATGATTGTTCTGATGCCACTTACATTCCAAAACCTTTTGCTTGTACTGTACAGTATTCCATCCCAAACATGGTACTCAGTATGGAGTAATGTATTGTTGCAAATAATTAAGATTTTGTTTGTCTGTCAGAGCTTACCTTCTCTCCCTTTCTCCAATTATCAGCCTTGACAGAGTTTACTGTTTCAGAATGCTCTTTGGTACTGTAGGAATTATTTAGTTCCTTAAAATTAACATACTACGGTACGATACTGTTCACTCTTTCATAATCTGGATGCTTAGAGTAGAGTAACCCTCTCACTGCTGCTAGATATATTTCCTTGACCTTATACATACAAACTAAATAGTTTGTGCAAGCACTAATAATAAGATTATTTGTTCTAGTGATAAATCATGAATAGCATAATAAGTGTTTGTGCATGGAGATTGGCCTTTGTAGTGCAATTTTAAGTGACAAGTGGTTAAAACAATGTTTGTCATTTAAATAATACCGGTAATGTTTCCTCGCCAGCAAAACATCACTCATCAAAAAGCAAGAGGCACAAAAGTAGCAATGAAGTGGTCCAGGTACTTACCAGCGAGCCTCGTGTGAGAAGGGAAAGTGAAGTGACTGAGCACTCTCCTGAGGATGCTGCACCCCCTAGTGATCCTCCTGAGCCTGAGCAGCTGATAGAAGCTATACAGGTACTGATTCTAGTACTGAAACTGTTTTAATTAGTGCATTAGACTGGTGACAGGGAGAGTTGGAGTTGGCATATTTTCAAAGATATAACGGTACCCTTCTACCATTCGCATCATAAGTACAAGCACATTACATGCTGTACCAAATTACATAGGCTATTATCTGCTTCAAAACTTTGTTGAAACTTTTGTTGTGGTAGTGTTAGACAGATCATAACATATGCTTCTGATTGAGACTGGGACAAAGCAATTGCTTTCAGGGAACCAGCAACTTTAGGTCTGATTTTGTTTCTGGTCTCTTTAGAGACCCTTATTGCTCATATTCAATCCAATCTGTGTTGTAATGTATATACTGTACTACTGTAGTTGAGGGCCAGTTGGCTAGTAGTTTAATAAAGTCAGAGGTTTGTACAGTAAGCTCACACCAATAACAAATTCCAAAATAACGTTATTAGCAATAACGGCAAGTTAGAATAGATAGCCACTTTCTATAATAACGTTTAGATTCTCTCAAATAACGTATACATTTGACTCGAATAACGCGATTTTGAGTAACATGTTTATATTTAACGCTGTGTAATATATAGGGGGGATACGATTAAATAAAGCTCTTAGTTGGATTTAACGCGGCCTCGCTCAGAGCGCAAAGTGAGGAAGGAGTGACGAGTGTTAAAAGTGAAGAGAAGTGTACTGTACTGTTACTTTACAAATGTAAATACAGTACAGTACTTGTATTACAATTCGTATTAAGCTTATTAAATGCATATAACAATTTGTATTAAGGTTTTTGCAGACGACTCATGACTGAAATGAGTCGTTGGCATGTGTCGTAGTGGTGGAGGTGGTAGGGGGAAGGGGGGAGATAGCGTGTGATATAGTTTGTTTACATTTTATTAAACATACTCTGGTGTTTTCTTCTCCTTTCTCTGTCCGAGAAATAACTTCCTTCTTTATATGGAAGGATATGGCCTTCCGTTTTGTAAATGCACCACCTGGCATGATTGAGTGTTGAAGCTGGTGGTTAACTCGTAATTACTAAAAACGAGCGAGTCACACACAAGGTGACAAGGCAAGCTAGGCCTATATTCCCTTGACCTTGGGCTAGGGTGAATGGTGACTGAGGGTAGGGGGGGTAAGGAGCGCGGGAGAAGTGGTCGGAACCATTGTCCAGGAATGCAACTCCCACTATTACCATTGCTTCTTATGGGGAAATTAAGTTTTTTAATAACGCAACGTCTCCAGGAATGTTACTATTGCGTTACTAACGTGCATACTCGCTTCAGGAAAAGGAAAATATTGTTACATTGCTCAAGAGTAGTGCAAGGACGGAGTACAAATGCCACAGTAGCATGTCTTCCATAGCCACGGAACAATCATCACACCAAGCAACTTTTTAACTTCTTTAACAATCTGATAATTTCCAGTAGTGATAGGAGAGCCTCAAATGGGAAAGATGGGTTAAAATCCTGGGGTGGCGACACCAATTAATCCTATATACATGTATTTCAATGTCACGCAAATAACGGTGTTTTTCAGGCACTAATTAGGCGTTATTGGTGTGATCCTACTGTAATTGTTTTTTTAATTACTGTACTGACAGTACTGTACCATGGTTTCATTATAAATATTTTTCCTTATTGTTCCAGGAACTTGAGAGTGCTGCCACATCTGATGCTGTAGTGCGAGAAAAGATTGCCAGTTTACCAGATGAAGTGTCTGATGTAACTCTCCTCACCAAACTGGAAGGTAAAGCTGTGTCTTGTGAAGGGGAAACTGTATGTGAAGGTATCTGATGTTCTTGTAAAAGTAACCAGAGAATCCCACTCAGAGTCAAGGAAATTAATGAGTTTTGAAAGATAGTTAAAATCAACATGGTTACAAAATATCTCTTGTGCACTATCTGTGTACTGATCTTGATGAGTAAACTTCCATGTGACAAAGATGATTAGACTGTTTTACCAAACTGGGAGACTGTTAGGACTGTTGATTTGCTGTTGTTGGCTTTTATGAGAAAGAGGTTTGTCCCATAAAGGTTCCTGAAGAGAAGTGGTTCCCTACTTTTTTTTTCTCGATTTCCTTTTTCCAACCATACTCTCAACAAAATAGATAAAGCTATTAAAATTGATGGTAGCAATTTCTGCTTTAATTGCAAAAATGATGATGTCAAGCTCTGTATTCAGGTTTAAAGATTGTATAGTATTGATTTTATACAAGAATCAGTATACTCTAGTTCTTGTGAAAGAAATACTGTACAGGTGTCCCCCGCTATAGGATCGGGTTAGGTTCTCAAAAAGGTGATCATATATCGAACGATCATATATCGAAGTTAAGAATCAATGGGAAAAACATTAATGCGTTCCAAAAAATTATTTTCTACACTCAAATACACAAATAAACTGTACAACCTCCTGAGACATCCAGGGGCACAAATTACTCCTCGTCCTCCGAGATGGGTGGGGTAGCTGTAAACGTAGACGTCTAGGGTGGACTGGCTGACACACTGTCTCGGGTGGCGGCAGAACTGAAAAAGCTGGAGATGGTGGTTTGTTTTGCCAGCTTTTTCTTGGTGTCAAAAAACTCTCTATACACCTTCAGAGCTTTCCCTACAGCATGAGCAGCTGTGTTACTCCTAGCTGGATTGGGATCACGCTCCTTCAGCAACTCCAAGCAGTGTTCAATGCCACCGAAAACTTCACGGAGTGTGGCGACATCAACAAGTCCTCTCTCAGGTTCCCTTTCCTCCTCTTCCTCTTCTACACTATTGGCTCGTACTTTCTCCAACTCCATGAGTTCCTCGTTGGATAATGGCTGCTCATGGGACTCTAGCAGCTCCATAACATCATCCTCGTCCACTTCAGTGAACCCAGCCTGGTGTGACAAACTCACAGTGTCTTTCCTGGCGGCGAACACTACCGTAGAAAAACCTTTGAAGTCATTCACACACTCGTTCCATATCTTGCGCCAGCATTCATTTAGAGTTGTTTGACTCACTTCCTTCCAAGCTGCGTCGATGTTGTCGATGGCTTTCTAATTTTTCCAAAAGTCCTTTATCGTGTGCTTGTCAGGAGTGTCGATTGCTTCAAGCAACTGTCGCTTTGTGCACCGTTGATAATACGCCTTGAAGGTAGCAATCACACAGCAAACACTGACAGTGTTTGCTGCTGGCTGGCGTGGTGGCGCTACGGTCGGTCACCCAAACACAGTGCTCTAATTTTTAAAGTAATTACTCTAGATTAGAGTAATTTGGGGCTATTTACAGTAAAGTTTTGACAATGTAAGGTAATTTTATCGATTCTTCCGTTATTTCATGGGTCTTCGTAAAAGAAAAATGCATTGCTGTAAAATATTATTACAATTTCATAAAAATATTGTGTGTCAAGGGTTAAAAATATGTTGAAATGATCACTTAGTTCAGTATCTAAGGAAATTTGGTTACATCTAAGGTATTTTCAACCCACTTCTTAAGGTAATACCACAAATACTTCATGAGAACTCTGCCCAAACAAATGATGGTTTACATGCGAACCAATCATATAACCGAATATAAACAAGCATATATCGAGCCACAGGTAGTAAAGTGCAGAGATCATATAATCGAGTTAATCCTAAAGCGGGCGATCCTATAGCGGGGGACATCTGTACTACAATTAATGCTATTCCAATATACATTTTTGGAATTCTTCTATGAATCTCTTGGGGTCCATAGACTCTTATGTTTAGAAATTTTGCTCTAGAACAACCAAAAAGTACTGTACTGTAGTAGAGAAAATGTATTTCAATCACATATTTTTTGTGGATTTAGGCAATACAATACAATATTTCAAGGTAGTGTATGAATATCAGCCCAAAGTTTATGCAGTACTGTATATAGATATAATATACTGGTAGTAATGTTGCTTGTTTGTATTTTGCAGACTTGAATGCGGCCCGGTCTCTGAGCCAGAAAGTGGAGGAGGCTCTCTCAATGTTAGAGGCATATAATAAGCGTCTGTCTGAGGAGATGGAAGCACGTAAATCAGTGGCGCGGATGCTACATGACTACATTGCCTATCAGAAGGATTTGCTAGCTCAGGCTGAGGAAACACTAGAGGTAATTGTTGATTCAATACTAGTTAAAGGTAGTGGTGATTTAAATTGTTAACATGTGATCAAGTTGTTGAATGAGTGCAAATATTAGCAAATGTTATGTTGTTGGAAGGAATGTAAAAAGTCCTATATTGTTTGGTATTTACTCTACAGTATTATACTGTATATATAAAGTTTATTCACAGAAGGGTATGATTTATGAACAGTGGTCAGAAGAGAATGGAATTGGTGAATGTTAAAAGAAAAGAACATAGATGAAAAGTAATAAGCTGGATGAATGAGATGGTGTGAAGTGTACCAGAGTGTGTTTGAAAGAGGTGAGAGGTGTCAGGAAGGTGTGAGTCTGCAAATAAATGACAAGTGGAGTGATGCTAGGAGTTATTTCTGAATGTTTGTTTGAGCTCAAGGTGCATGTATATGAAGTTAAACCCTAATAGTGCTTACCCCCTGGATATTTCCTTATTATTGACCCAATGGTCTTGGAAAAAATACAGTATTAACTAACAAGATATTACTTGTGTCTGACCAGTTTTATTGACTGGTAATTACTTCATAACCACATACTGATATCAGTTTTCATGCATTTCTAAGATTTCATATTATAAATCAATTTGTGTATAAAGGGGGTATCTCACTAGCACTGCGTACGAGGTACTCGTGGGACTGGTGGAATAGCATTCTGTGAATGAGGAGCCGCGGCGGCATTCGCAGGACAAAGATGGAAGGGATCTCTAGCCAAGACCATTCCTCGTATACAGAATCAAGTCAATAAATATTGTATTTATATAAATTAATTCTAAGCAAAAAAGGTGGATTAATATCAGAAAACAATTTTGCAATACAAATATATTCGAAAAAACAACAAAAAACACACATAAAGTAGAAAACACGATGTCGATATTTTACTGTGTTTACATCCCACAGTAACGGGTACACGTGTGGTCTTCATGAATGCAAGCATGGACAATAAATCAAGCCTATGGTAGTCTTTCCTTTTTTCTTCTTCAATAATATTAATTACAAAGACCAATGCAGCCACAAACTGGTCATTATCATCCACAAGATTCATGTTGTTGTTTATGTTTTGTGGTGGTGGTGGTGTGACTCATCTGCCATGCCGCGGTCAGTATTCTACATACAAAGGACCAGCCCGCGGTAGTGTGATAAATACTGCCCAACCGTTCTGGTACATTATTTCACCAGTCCCACGAAAACATCGTACTGAAAGATTTAATTTAATCCTGAGGTTAAGTTGAAACATCAGCAGTATGTTAGTAATGTTATGATAAGAACGGGTTTAATCTCATAGTATATTCACAGCATTTAAACTGACAAGTATGTTTTTCATATTTTCAGGAACACCGACAGAAGCAGATTAAGGTTAAAAAGGTAAGGGAAGAATTGAAGGCTCACCTACAGAATCTTCCTGATATCTCAAAATTACCCAATATTCGTACTGGGGGCCTTGCTCCCCTCCCCTCTGCTGGTGATCTCTTCACGTGATCATGTTTCCTGCAATTAGTATTTTGATGCTTTTCTTTATTTGGGATGAAACTCTGTAGTGTTGTGAAGCAATGTGATAACTGGGGCCTAAAACAATTTATTGATGTTATGGCTATTTGTGTTTGCTTTTGATTTCAGGCAGATTTTGCTGTCTCTAAGTTCAGTACCAGTACTACAGAGTTTGTTTTTGTGTGTTGTGTGCTAAGTTAAGGTGGGAATAGAACTCCATTCTTATTTTAAATATCAGTTTTGATCATGCAACTCATTGAAAAGTATTCTATCATTGTAAAACAGAACTGATACCAACATAGATGACCTGAAAACATTGAGCTTCAGAAGACATTTAACAATGCTCCAATGGCAAGCTTATTATATTCCTTGATACAGTATTAATAAGGATATTGTAAAAGTGTTGGATGTATGCTACACTTGCCATAAATAATTCTTAATTCTTTATGATTTAGGAATTTGGTGTTCGATATGGTATTGGAAGTGTCAAAGAAAAACACAAGAAAAAAAAGACAAATAATCATGCTAAGATGGATGTTATGTTATAGAAATAATGATGTGCGAGACTATGTAAAATGTTACTAGATTTAAGAATTTATTACCAGCTGGAAAGAGTACTGTAGCTAGAACTATTGTAAATAGGAAAGTCTAGGGTTGAGGTGTCCCACTAAAAACATAGTGAATGCCAATGCCAATTTGTAGTTTAATGTACAGTACAGAATGTTTCTCCTTAACTTGGCATCTGATTATGCTTCAATAACTTAACTTTACTCACCTGTCCGAGACAGTTAGGAAAGCTAAAGCATTTGTGATTACATTTTTTGAAAGGAATTCTGAAATTGTTGTTTTTGGTAACTGTACTACTTTCCTGGGACACTGAGTGTTCTTTTATTTATGTATGTCACATGTAAACAAGTACTGTATGAAATTTCCTTTGGTTTTATACAGATTTTTTGTTGAGACCAGAATGACAGAAGTCAGAGTTATTCAATGTAACTTATTGGTATAGTTTAGCTTTATATAGTACTATTTTTGTGAAGACATGATTCAAACTCAAATTCTACAAGAATGATAAAACAATTGTGCCAGATAAATAAGACCTCATTATATAAGTTTTACTAGATGCAAGGACTGACTGTACAATTCTAAGTTATATTACATTGGATATAATACTGTAATGTAGACATATCAAATGACAACAACATTATCACTCCAACTCTGTATATGAACTACTGTATGTTTCTTTTAAGAAATGTTTTATGAAGTTTAGAGAATAATAAGTAAATATTTGAAAGCATACCAAAATTTAATGCATGAACAAAAGTGCATACGAGTCAAGTTAAGCCCCTTCCACACGAGAGGCAAATAAACTGCGGGCAAACACTGTTACCAATTTGTGGGTGGGTTGTGGACATAAGTGGCCAATGGCTGTCAGAAACTGTTTGATCTGGTAACACTGGTAAAAAGCGAGAGACTTTCACTCGCTTGCCCGTGCCCGCTGTCTTTTTGCCTCATGTGGAAGGGGCTTTACATGTGCAATGAAGCCACTATTCTTTGGACTTTTGTAGGTCAAAACCTATTTTAAGCCAAGCTAGGGTCACGGTAAATATCAGTTCTATATAAGAGAAACTATTCTGATCACCAGTCTTTTGTTTATAGGAATGTACAGTGACATTATATTGTAGTGAACAACTTCTATTCGCACTAAATTAAACTTAATTTAATTTGAATCTGCTCTCATGGTCATGTATTGTAGTTGAGTAAGTAAAGGCTGTATATTTGATTACTTTTGTGTAATTATGTTATATTTTTAATATCAGGACATTAGTGGCACACAAATGCCATACTGTATTCTCTTCCCCACAGGAATTGCTTAAAGATTACTCAGAATTTTGGATATCATACTGCTTTGGCACTTAAAATTCTGACTGTAGGTATACCTATATTTTATTGTTCTGGAACTTACACAGTTATTGAAATAACAAGTTGTTTGCTGGAATATGATTTAGTAAAGTTCCTGTATTCAGAGTGTCTGATTAGAATAATGTTACTCGTTTAGATTTTATCAGTTTTATAATCGGCTTTTAGAAATACAGTAACAATATAGCATAACTGAGAGCTGGTATATTTAGAAAGACCAAGTTCTTCAATCATTAGTTTAACAGGATGTTTATATGTATGTCTAAGATATGGTCAAGTAAAATTTTTTGTTTTCATTATTACAAGAGTTTCATTCTCTTAAATAATGAAAATTCGTGATGCTTTCCTCCCCTTTGGAGCCACAGGTTCTGAGAGTAGTTTCAAGCTTGCTACTACTGTATATGCACATTTCTTGGGCTCTTTAGCAGACCCAGTCACTTGATTCATCATTTCCACCTTCTTACCACACTGAACTAATTATCTGTCATTAATAATAGTAACATTTTTTTTCTCTGCTTGCCATACCACTTTTAAACACACTGTATTTACGTTTTCGTACTGTATTTGATTCTGTTTATATATGCATGTAGCCATGATGTAGGCTCTATGTTCTGGACAACAATAGTCATCCACGTTTGACAGCTTGTCTCTTTGGTAGCTGAACTATCTTCTAATTTATTGCAAGCAGTTACTCACTAGTCAGAACAATGATATCAAATGAGATCGTGAAAACATTAGACAGAAATTTGTTTGAGTTGTCCAGATATGTATTGAAAGCTATGTCCATGATTGTACTCCCACAGACCCAAAAGTCTACCTCATTTGATAATAATACCGTGACGTGTGAAGCCCCGTGTAGAATGGCCCCTGTATGGTGTGAACTTACTGTTTCAGTTTCATACTTCACGGGTTAATGAATCACAGTGAGGTTGGTGAGGCGTCATATGCAGTAAAATCTCTTCAACCAAAATACAGAGGTCTTGGCCTCCTTCGCTTGCTTTATCCTTCATAGTTACTAATATGCCGTATACCATATTTCCATACCAACTCAGATTAATTTTCTCTCCTTTGTTGTCAACACAGACACACAAATACACTTCGTAGTATATTAGTCTACTGCTGTCGATGCAATATATGGTTACAAGGATAAAATAACGTATTTTCCCCCCGTAGGCCTATCAATGTACTGTACTCCATTAATAATGTATATATTATCAGTTCTGTATTAATAATTTTGTCAATAAACAACTATAATTAGAAATGAAATTTGTTTTTGTCCGTACCCAACCAGACTCTGTATGGTAGCTTTATTAAAAAGTGGATTCTTTGTCGAAAATGTGTACTGTAGCATAAACTGTGTGGAATACTGGTGTGAGTTGCAGACTTTACCGTGGATTGGATGAGGGCTGTCGAAGAGGGCAAATTCTACACGACTTAAGTAGGCTATGTGGCACTTGTTTATAATTAATAGTTAGTTTTCTGAGGAAGCGAAAGTATACATGCAGGTATTCCAAGCATGGAATTGTCAGGGGAAATATAAAAATTAACGATGTAAGCAAAGAAAGAATGTGGTAGATGACTGAGCATTATGGGGGATGGTGGCGCCAAGGTGCATAATTTCGTTCAAACATCAAGTTTGACAAACAAATTTGATACAGTAACGTGTGGGCCGTTTTACACCTGGAGCAAGCATAGATACTCCGGTTGCAATGATTATTAGAAAATAGTTTATCTGAGAACTATCCTTGCATTCACTAGGGCGCGTCCACACAGATGCTCAAACATGTGTGCTTGCAACATGTAACCAACATATTACCGAAGAAACTATTAACATGTTGTGGACTGTTGTGTCCAGGTAATATTGGCACCAGCAGTTGTGAACATATTTGTAGTATCGAAGTGGACGAAACAACGTGCATGGGTGTTTTGAGACGTAGGCTAAACAGTGTGCTCGAACAGGCATTGCCAGAAGTGTTCACAACAGATATTCGAGCACATGTGTGGACACGAATATCGCGTCATAGTTGCTGTAAACATTGTCACAACATACTGAATCATGTTTCCAAACAGCTGTCTTAGTACTGTTGCATAGATACATTCAAACATGCTGAAAACAGTGACACAGTGTTCACAACTGATGTTTGAGCACCCGTGTGGATGTGCCCTTATAGTCTGATTCAATGTGCGACTCGGGCAGCGAAACACGAAGCAACAAACAGAGAGGGATTCATCCAGTGTTCATGCGATAGTGAATCCAAGGGAGGGCGTGAGGAATCTGCAGTCTAGAGTGGTGGAGGCTGGATGCTGGATTGGCCCGGGCGAGTCAGTCAGTCAGCAGCCAGCCCAGTACGCGGGTGACCGAGGCCTCGCGTGGGAGTGTGTGCTTGGGAGACTCTTCAGACAGACCCACAGTCGCTCTCGTAGGCTACAGTAGTAATCAGTCCCCTTGCTTCTCTCCCCACGTGCTGCCGTCAAGAGAACTGCCAGGGAGTGGTAAAGGAGGCGTGGTGCCTCATCATATAATGGATTTAATTAAACCGATGGACTGCTGATGGGTTAGTAAATGTAGACAACCACGATGACCTTAGTTTGCGATTTGTTTGCGGTTTTGCCCTCGCATACCTCGACCTATGTGTCGCGGAAAGTGTGTTGTTAATTACTGTGTTAGTGCGTATATTCAGAAGAATAGAATTGTCCTTCTGGATCTTGTCACCAAAAAATAAAGTCACATAATAATTGAGGATACCTAAATGATCATATCCACGAACTCTTGACCATGCTTCCCACTGAAAAAGGTAAGTACTAGATAATTTACGTTGAGAATAACTAATACTTTACTGACCCTATTCATAAAACATGTTTTGTTGGTGCTATTGGTTACAAGAATTCGTATATACGATGTTGTTTTCGAGGGTTTACAAAATATGGAAAATATAAAATTACGTAGGCTAATTACAACACATTAATATTAGGTTTGTCGTTTTGCAAGGACAGATTGAGTCGCTTGATAAACCATTTATTGCAGTACTTCCAGAATTATGACCTTTCCATGTAGCTTGTGTAAGATGTCCTGAGCTGTAGGCTACTTGTTGGTATGATCACATTATTATTTCGCCAAAGTGTTTCAAGCCAATTTCCAAGCAGTGATTGAACCATTTATTTCTTAGAAGTTCAAGTTTATTATAATTTAAAAGTTGTGTTGGGATCTGGTCCTTGCCATGAAGAAAGCTTACCAATAACATTTTAGCTCGAGTGCTACTTGATGAATAACTTAAAACCTATAATCATCAAACAAACACATTCACCATACAGAATTACAATATCAAGGGGGCATATTAAGAAACTTTTTTGGTTCTCCAGTTTACTAGTCTTTGAAACTTATATATATATTTCCATATTGCACTTCATAACTTGTCAGATGTGGCGACACAACCTTTGCCGCCGAGTGTACTGTGTACGCCCCTCATTGAGGTAATATGACGTGATATGTCGCCACCATGTGTCTGAAACATACCAAACTTCAGCAGAATAGTAACTAAGTAGGCTACCTGGGACATAGCCTAGTAGCCAGTAGGGTGTAGGTCGTTCTCTCGCGTAGGTTCATCACACTTTTCTACCTCTCTTGCTTAGGGGTCTTCCTCACACTTTATTCTCTTGCACTCTCTCTTAGGTATTGTTAATTCCCTACACACATTATTTCCTCTCGCTTAGGTTTCTTCCGCACACTTCCCTCTTTTCCTCTCTCGCTTAGGATCTTCACATATCCCTCATCTCCTCTCTCTCTTATAGGTACAGTCACGAGCACTAATAAATATTCAGGTGTGTTTCGAATACCTAGAGACAGTAAATAAGTGCACAATTAGATCTCTATTGGAATTACTTCGTTGGTGAATTGGACTGTTCAAAGCTTCAACCAAACCCGTATATTTATTACTGCTCGTGACTATACAGTACTTACACTCGGATGTCATAGTCAAACCCACCTGAGTCGAAGACCGAGTTGTTAAGCAGGCGATTTCTAGACGACAGCCCACTCAAACCATCTACACAAATCTCGAACCAATTAAGGCTTTGGGACTTTTGGGTGGGCTTCGACTCAGGTGGGCTAGAGACTATGGTATCCGAGTGTACACTCGCAATCCAAAATTTGTATCCAGGTCTTGCTGAAGTTTCGAATAATTTGACATACGTACTGGTGAAATAATTACAACGCTTATCCTGTTTATATTTGCTTGTCAGTGTACAGCCATGGCTGATAGTGCTTGATCAGGGTCCAAGGAGTGTTGGTGAGCAACTGAACAGAGTTCGAACAAGTGAATCTTCCAAACCATTCTCAATGTTGAGAGAGGTTTAGAAGACTCACTTTTTCGAACTCTGTTCAGTTACTCTCCAACACTCCTTGGACCCTGGTCAAGCACAATCAGCCATGGCTGTACCTTTCTCGCTTGTACAGTAGCTCCAAAAACTATCGTTTACTTTGGTTAGATAGATGGCGAAATGAACAGAATAAAACTTTGTCCTCACCTACTTGTCGTCTCGATACATGTAAGATACATCGTTCATTATGTCAGAATGTATAGCACTTTCTTTTAACGATAGTTTTGGGAGCTACTGTACATACCTCACATTTTCCACTCTTCCTCTCATAGATGCGTCTCACTCTTTCCACTCCTTCCCTGTCTTATAGTGGGGTATTGGTTGAGATGACGTGAACAATATTTTAATTCAGGTACACTCGTGATACATAATTTCTGACCAGAGTGTGAGGAGTAGAAAGCTTCGAATCACCTGCTATAGCTCATTTTCCGACCCAGCACACCTAATAGGGGCTGAGTTCGAATGCTGAGTATGTGTGGTGCCTGTCGTTCGTCTCTGGTCAAAAATTACGTATCACGAGTGTACTGTTTATACGTGGTTAGATATTTTACTGATAAAGAATAATAATAAAATCGCGGAGTCTTTTTTAAACAACGCCTTATAGCCTAATTGGTATCTGATGTTTCCAAATTTGATACTTATGTGCATTGCATTATGACACTCTAAGTTACTGTTTTATATAGTCTACTTTGTCTCTTACTACATTTATCACATGTATTGGACTTCCTGGCAACTCCTCTCTAAAGTGTAAATCAAAGTAATATTCCTCTTGCATCACCGGAAAAAATAAATCATTTTCATTCCCACATGCTACAACATACCATCATTACTCCTGTACTAAGTGAGGTTGTTTTTACGGGTAATGTTTGGAAGCCTTAAGGGGAAAATTAATGGAAATATTTTCAGTGTAGTTTTAATGATGCATCGATTTTTTTCAGTGTAGAAACATTCCGAGATGGCTTATTATTACTATTATTATTATTTACGATGTAGAACGGTAGTTACGGTACCATAACGGTGTATTGATATTCGAGAAACATCTGCTAAACATAACCTAAATCATCTAACTACCAGACAACATACCAGCATATGAACACATTTCACCGATAATCTATAATTATTCTCTAGTTAGTGAAGTTGCACACTTGGCTTCAGTAAATAAACGTTTACATTTGTTTGTCTTGTTTGTCTTGATAACAGCTAGGGGACCCTGTGATTGTGCATGAGACATGGTGGCTTCTGATTCCTCCTGACAATGCCACGAAACAAGCTCCTTTAATGTAGATGGTGTTTCGTTGTAATGCTTGAAGGACTTTCCAACCTCCAATTTTCTGACAGGCCTACATCACAGAGTCCCTTACAACAGAACCAAGGACGATGATTCTATTAATCAAACCAAACTTTCAGAATTCGCACTTGTTCGTATGTTTGCATTAATTACTGACCTCGGCACCAAAGTGTTTCAGGTCCATTTCGAAGCAATGGACCATTTTTCCTCATCTTGAAGTTCGAGTCAATATTATAAATTCAAAGCAGTCCTTGTCGTTGATGATAGTTTACGTACACAAACAAATTTATAGCTTAGGGGTGAAGTTTCCTTTGATAATTATATACGGGTCCAGTTTTGTGTAATACCGTAATCTTTTTATATATAACACAACCTTCTTAATATGAAACTTCAAATGCTATGATAATATGGATTATAATTTGCATTATAGTATATTGTTTTCTGCATCACGATAAAATGACGAAACTCAAAGCAAGGAAGCATACATAGCCTTTGTTTGAAATAATGGAGTAGAAAACATAGCCTTTGTTTGAAATAATAGAGTAGAAAACATAGCCTTTGTTTGAAATAATGGAGTAGAAAACATAGCCTTTGTTTGAAATAATGGAGTAGAACCACGGAGTCGATGTCAACTCTTCACGTTTTGTGCCTGTATTGTACTTACATACGTGTTAATTTGGGGTGGAGGCACGGCTGGCAAGACGGGTATTGGAGGCAGTAGCTCACTCAGGTGGGAAGCCTTTAATTCCTGTGGACACACACACACACATACAGATGGCTATCCTGTGTGTGTGTTTGTGCGAGTGTGTGGTCAGATTTTGGGTGACATCTGAATCTAGACCTGGATCCAAGAACTTGTTCTATAATTATATTGGTAAGAATAAAGGAGGTATATTGATGGCGGCGACTGTAGACTTTCACAACCTTTATAATAATTAATATTTATTATTATTATTGATTTGGGGGTCGATGTTCAGCCTTGTATATAAATAGTTAAGAGGATGGTAATACTTTTGGTACATTGGAGCTCCTTAATTCCTCCAATGAATGCTAGAAAACAGGATTGAGGAGTAAGAGAAAAGAGTAGGAGGAAAACACTTACATTTCCCTATTGCATTAGTCTGTACGTTAATTTTACACCACATCCATGAAGCCTTGCACCCAGTAGCACCAGTCATTGTTTAAGTCTCCCTTCCTTCCCTCTTCTTCCCTTGGCCCCTTGTTGCTCCTTAAAAAATAACCCAGTTTATGATCATATTGCATTTTCGTGAACTTGTTACTCTGGGGGGCCATGCAGATTTCCTACCGGCTTTATTTGACACACATATTGCAAAGTCATATCCTGCGAGGCGTGTTAATGAAGTGACTCAGATGGGACGGGAGGACGTGGGAGGTGATCTGTATGTTTATATTAAAGGGGTGTATAGTATATGTAATAGTGTTGGCAAATCTGGAGCTCCGATTCCCTCATACTATCGTTTTGTGTCGAGGAATTATCGAAGAACTAATTAACTAGCATACTGATTCCTGCAAACGATGCCACGAAACAGAATAATCTATTATAATAACGCTAATTTCTTTTGGTTTCTGGCGTAGTTTGGAGGATTCAATTGTCTTCCTATTTGTACTAAAGAAATTATTCTCTTAATATGATAATCACCGCCATAGCAACAAATAACAGTGTTATTTATAGTGTCAATATAGGCCTATTGTATCATCGCCACTAACATTAAAAAGATGGAAAAGTAATAAATATTTCCTCAGATGAAATAATTTGGATTGTAAGGGAAAATGAAAGTTAATACTTTGGATGAAAGTGTCAAAGTGTGCGTGTGGC
This sequence comes from Petrolisthes manimaculis, assembly GCA_034508575.1. Taxonomy (NCBI): domain Eukaryota; kingdom Metazoa; phylum Arthropoda; class Malacostraca; order Decapoda; family Porcellanidae; genus Petrolisthes; species Petrolisthes manimaculis. Next base: position 12,662 of record JAWZYT010002079.1, on the reverse strand, counting down.
CACATTTGCCCTCGAGTATTGTCAGAAACACTGCTGGAAAGTATTGTGAAAAGATTCAGTTACATTTTTGAAACACCATTGTCCCGAATATGTTGGAAGCATGGTTCAAAAATGTGTTCGGTGGTCTGGCTTGGACCTTTCCTGCTTTGAACATTGATATAG